>ML996171.1:0-152821 GCA_010093805.1 Polyplosphaeria fusca
AAATGAAGAGGTTCTACGGATACGGAGGATCCCGATGAGCCTACTGTCGCGATAGCGTTTCAAGCTCGGAGGAAAAGCTACCTGCTCTGTTCTCCTCCTGATCCTCTATCCACAACCTCATTGTCGCTCTGCAGGTCAGCGCATGCTGGAGATAACCCATCTGATTTTTTCCCGCCCACCTCCCTAAAGACTACGGGCAGACTGTTTGTACAAAGAAGGGAAGAGAGAAAGGACTCTTGAATCACTAGCGTTTGTTTTTGTTTTTCTTGTGCTTTCGTAGATAGACTCGCAGGCAGAACCGAGCCTGGTATCCGAGCGAGCAATCCGGGGATGGGCTCTACAGTCTCACAACCAACATCGTACATCCCTGATTCCTGATTTAGCTAGCCTTTGGCTCACAAATCAAGCCTCGGAGACCCAGCTCGATCGAAGCCTACGCCACCAAATCAAGCAGTAAAACAAACTATGGACCTTCACCCTCCTCTGCATGTGCTCGGGCCGCAGTAACGTAGAACGATAATTTATTGTTTACGAAACGATAATTTTATTTTTAACAACCCTGGTGGTGGCCAGTGTGAGAACTCAACATGCTCTGACCAACACTTTTTTGCCCGAGTGAACGCCCTACTCCACTTCACTTCTCTCTTTGCAAGCTAATGCAGTGCGGTTTGCATCACGCTCAAATCTTGGCAGCTCGCATGAAAAAAAAATGTTAGACGGTTTAACACAACTTCTAACCGTTTTACATCCATAGTGGAATCCTGCGGAGTTTCTGGACGAGTCTATCGAGCGGTATATGATTGTTAAGTCGATCCAAATTCCAGCATGCCATTCTCGACCATGACTACGCTGGTTTAGGCTTGTAGTTCTTTTCGCCCGCTTGCATGATCATCTTCCACAAATCCAACTCTCCCAGCGAATCTTTAGCGCTCGTCTTCACAGTCTTCCCGTTGACAACGCACTCCCAAAACTCCAGCATCTCCAAGGTGTACGGGTCCTCGTAAGTTCTTCGCACAACCCTCTCCTGGAAACCAAAACTCTCCTGCCCTGGATGGCTCGGTATCTTCTCGCGTATTGTCATTGTAACTGGCAGGCCCTTCACGTAGGGCGTATCGTACTGCACCCGCACTATCTTATCTTGGCCATAGACTTCAATGTGTGCGTCAAAGGTTGGTACGGCATTGATGCCCGATTCGAAAGTACATGGGAAAGACGGGTATTGGAAGAGAACCGTGTAAATCCCTGGGAGCCCGAGGTAGGCACCCAACACAGAGGATGGCATGCCCAAAATCTCACGCATGGCGCTAAGGTCGTGCGTGTTGAGGCTGCCGAGCATTCGCAGCATCTTCACGGAGTCCTCGGTCATGCTCACGCCAAATTCGGAATGTGCACTGCTCATCATGTCCTTCTCCTTCTCCGCTCTTTCTTTCGTGGCTGCGTCGCTGAAGTCGGAGGCTTCGAAAGGACGTGAGTAAGTGGTCGACTGAGACACAAAGTTGCTGTTTGGACCGATGATGGCACGAACTCTCGCATACAATATTGGTCCCATGCTCTTTACTTCTTCGATGGCTTCGAGAAAGGCAGGCGCATAGCGACGCATTGTTCCGACAAAGACTTTCCCTTCGCTCTTCTTCTCCGCCTCCAGGAGCATATTTAGATCGCGATAGCATAATGCGAGCGGTTTCTCAATCAGGCACCACTTGTTGTGCTTCAGGGCCAGGATTCCGCATTCGACGTGAGCTTCGTCGCCGTTGCAGATAAGCACGACATCCACATTGGAGGATGCGCAAAGCTCTTGGGGACTAGATGTAGTTGCTGGTGTGTTGCCTTGTACCATACGCTTGCAGTGCTCGACCGCGCCTTGGGATGCATCGCAGAGGTACGTTGTGAGGAATTTGGTGTGGAGGAAATTGAAGATGGGTATGTGGCTGACTTGGGCAATTTCACCGCAGCCAATGATGCCCACGCGGAGGACTTTTTCGGACATCTTTCCGAGGGCAAGGTAGATAATAGTAGGACAGAGTGTAACTAAGTCTATGCGGCGTGTTCGTCTACACCGAGGCTACATGTATGGGGGGCGGGAAGGGTCGCGGCAATCGGAGTTGAGCGGCCGATGAGCGGGCCGCCGAGGCGCTACGTCACTTGCAACCTGACCCGATTGTTGGCCTTCTCCACCCTTGTACTTTCACTACTGCACGTTATGAGGAACACGGCATAAGATTTTGGCGGGGGATGTGCCTAGGATAACTCGGACCGAACCCGAAGCTGTGTCACGAGATAATGTCCGAATGAGGGGAAAATACCAAGCGCACCAGATACTAGGCACGAAAGAGGACTCGGGCCAGCCGAAGACCTGGAAAGTTTTCCTTTGAGTCTAGATGATCCGGCAAGTATGATTATATCTATTTTGTGAAGATGGCGTAGACTGCAAGCAAGCGCTTTGGTGGTAACCGCGACGACATCAAGCGGTTGTCTCTAATCATCTCCAGGGAATCGAGCACCCCCTTGCCTCCGAGCCTCGTCCAATATACCTAGAACACGAAGTGTTTCTGACCACGGCATTATTGCATTCTCTTTCCTACCAGCAGCGATATCCTGAGCCACGGCATCCGCCTCCCAGTACAACCCGTGTCCTGGCTTTGGCACCGTGTGACGTTCTCCCTCGGAAGACCTCCCTTTGATAAATATCGTGAATGCAGTCGGGCATGACGCTGAAACGCCTTGAACTTCGATATGGCCATTCGTGCCTTCGATCCGACAAAACACGTCTGGTGTCCTGAACATGGCCGTCGAGGTACAGATCGCTTGCTTCTGCGTCGAAGGGTATAACAGGAGGACTGTTGACGCGACATCTATTGAGTGGGAAAGTGTTTGGACGGCTTTGATTACGGGCTGCTCCGCGCTCTCACCAGTCCGTGAATCCATCGTCAGGAGTCCCCAGGTTATGCTGTAGATGCAAATGTCGAGAAGCGTGCCAGCGCCGAGAGCAGGATTCTTCAATCGCGAGTCTGGCCCAAGAGAAGAGATATCCTGGTCGAGTCCCAAGTCGGCAAAGACGCGATGCACATCCCCAATGACCCTGTCTTTATGCACCAGACGGTGCAGCTTGCGTACGAGAGGAAAGAAGCGTGTCCACATTGCTTCCATTATAAAAACGCCCTTTTCCCTGGCTGCATTGAAGACTTCTTCTGCTTCTCGCACGTTGAGCGTAAATGCCTTCTCACACAAGACATGCTTTCCGGCAGCAATGGCATCGAGGCAATTCTGCTTGTGGAAACTGTTGGGCGTGCCCACGTAAATGATGTCGACGTCGGGATGATTGAAGACTTGATCGTAACTGGAGTAGACTTTCGGAGGTGGTGAGACGTCCGGGATCCATCTCGCGACGAACGCCTCACCTTTCTCTCTTGACGAGGATCCAATGGCGGTAATGGTGTGCTTGGCTTTTGCGTTCGGTCTTAGCAGAGTGAGATCGGAAGCAAACCACGAGCTGATTTGACCAGTGGCGATGATGCCCCATCGCAAACTCGGCAGACCCTCGGATGACATTTTCAGGTGGCTGGGTCGGGTTTGGAATGAATGCTCCTGACTCGTCGTATCTCCATGATCGCAGCCAGGCCCTGTGTTTATATTGGCACCAATGCATCGGCATTCGTCTGCCGGCTCACGCGATCGTGCCCACAGGAGGCCGCTGGGAAAGCATCGGACCGAATCCGTGTCAACGACATGCTACGATACTCGGAGATGATGCCCAGCGCCCCGGAACACCGTTAGCGCATCGCTTCATTCGCTGCATTTCTCCAGACGCCCCCACTGCTCGCGTCGTCCGATCCTGTCGCACACAGGGCAGTCGAGCCGTGATTCGCCCCCGCTTCCCCAGACCAAGACTCCACTGACTCTTACGTATTGGCGCACACAGGTCATTCGCATCTCCCCAGACCAACATTCCCGAATCGAGGCACGGAAATTGCTGGGCCGCCGTTTCGACCACCCGAGGCCATGGAACATGTATTCCTTGTGGCTTAGGCGTTGGAGTTCATGGAATGTATAAGACTCATGAGGGCTTCCACATCTACGGGATCATCTTTTCCCTAATCGTCCACCCTCTGTGTGTTGGGCTGCGAAGGAGTCATCATGTCGTCCCGTCCTGCATCTGTTGTTGATGACATGAAGAAAGATTACGTGGAGCATATCGAGGCCCACGGATCTGTTACTCATGCCGAATACAGTCGGAATGTGAACGCAAAGTATGCAACCGTCCAGATACACTTACCATTTACAAATTTGCTAACAGAGAGCAGGGTCGTTAATCCTTTGGCCGGTATCCCCAAACACGAGCTTCTCAGCCAAGTCTCCCGGTTCTGCGAGGCCAACAACCTCCAAGACAAGACCACCATCTTCGAGAAGGGCGCACTTGCAGCCCAAAACCCAGATTTTGAGAGTATTGAAGAGCTGGATGAGAGCGACAAATATCATCTTCGTCGCGAGACGACACACAAGTGGCATTTGACGAAAGATTTATACTGGACGCTTGCAGTATGCTCTCTCGGATCCGCAGTTCAGTAGGTCCACAAGGACTGAGACCACCGACTATGCTAACTGCATTCAGGGGATGGGACAACACAGGTGCAAATGGAGCCAATCTATCATTTCCAGCGGGTGGGTTTCTCAGTCGAGTTCTAGCCCTCAAAAGTAGTCTGACGTGGCATTCTAGAATTCGGCATTCTCCATAACGAGTGGCTCATTGGTTTTATCAACTCCGCGCCAACCATCTTTGGTCTCTTCAGGTATGCAATCACATTCAAAGTACGTACGAGCCAAATCCTAATCACTACCAGCGCTTTCGCAACCGACCCTCTCAACAATTGGATGGGACGTCGTGGAGTGATCTTCTTCACCGGATTATTCTGCGTCTTCCCAGTCCTCGCGCAAGCCTTCTCACAGAATTGGTGGGGGCTACTTCTTTGTAGAGCCTTTATGGGGATTGGTACGATTCTCGAATAGATTATTAGGGTACTCATTAACGACTATCCAGGTATGGGTATCAAGATCTCAACCATTCCCATCATGACATCCGAGTGCGTGCCCGCGATCATTCGTGGCGGTCTCGTCATGAGTTTCCAGCTTTGGGTCGCCTTTGGTATCTTCATGTAAGATTTCTTCCTCGTCGCTAGCATTCGTCGCTAATCATTCGTAGCGGATTTTGCTCGAACCTCGTCTTCTACCAAGTCGGTCGATATGCGTGGCGCTTTCAGCTTGCCGCCGCTTTTGCTCCTGCCATTCCGATCTTGATGTTTGTCTGGTTTTGTCCAGGTTGGTCTCTTTTGTGCTGCAATACACCCGTGCGCACAACCACTAACTCGCCTCAGAATCACCCCGCTGGCTGCTCAAGAAAGGTCGCGTTCAAGAGTCTTACAAATCTTTCTGCCGCCTTCGCAACTCAGAGGTTCAAGCAGCGCGCGATCTTTACTATGCGCACTGTCAGGTGAAGGAAGAACAAAATGCTTTTGGCGGTACTTCATTTGGTCGCCGCGTGATCGAGTTGTTCACCATACCACGTCTTCGTCGTGCCACCCTCGGCGGAGCAACAGTTATGACTGCACAACAATTCAGCGGAATTAATATTATGGCCTTTTACTCGTCAAGTATCTTTGCAGAGGCTGGGTACTCTACCAAGCAGTGCTTGTTGGCTTCATTCGGGTTCGGTCTGGTCAACGTAAGCACGAAAACCATTTTAAAAGGCATGCACTAATTACTGCAGTTCGTCTTCGCCTTTCCCGCTATCTGGACAATTGATACGTTCGGTCGTCGTAATCTTCTGCTTTTTACCTTCCCGAACATGGCCTGGTGCCGTAAGCTCTCCCATCTTCCCGCAGGATTATTTACTTTATACTTACTTGTCACAGTCCTTGTCGCTGGCGGCTGTTTCCTACTTCCTGAAGAAAATGCTGCCCGGGTGCCTCTTATCGCTGCTTTCGTCTACCTCTTCACTGCCTTCTACAGTCCAGGAATCGGCCCCGTGCCTTTTGTTTACGCAGCTGAATGTTTCCCCCTTTCGCATCGCGAGGTCGGTGTCGCTTTCTGCGTCGTTTGGAATAACACCATCGGCAGCATTCTTGGCCTCACTTTCCCCAGCCTCCTCCGCGGCATCACTCCCACTGGCGCATTTGGCTTCTATGCCGGCCTGAACATGATTGCATTCGTGTTCATCTTCTTCGTGCTTCCAGAGACAAAGTACGCATTTCCCCCACACAGTATCCCAGTGTTCGCAGGGCGTTAGACTAACAATGACATAGACAACGCACTCTTGAGGAACTTGATTACATCTTCGGTGTACCAACCCGCAGGCACGCTGCTTACTACGTCCGCACCTGGATGCCTTGGTGGATCAAGCGATACATCCTCTTCCAAAAGAAGGCACACCTTGAGCCGCTGTACCAGCTGGAAGGATTTGAGGGCGGAACGCGCGCAGAGGCGATGGCAGGACATTGAGATGGTCTGAAATGAGCAGTGACTCGTCTTTGCAAATTACTTTGCAACGTAACCAGGAGTCCTGACTGCTGCAGAGTACGATGTTGAACATGTATATAGGACAAGAGTTGTCGTACAGCTGAAAAGCTGTGAACTTGATGCGCCAGCCTCGAATAGTAATCATAATAAACGAACATGTGCCATCAAAATATACTAAGTTACCACTACATCCCCTTGACTATACGGCAGGAGGAGGAGGTCTAAATACGTAACAAGTGTAGTCGTCGACTGTCGTCCACAGCGCTGTCGAACTCACGGTGTTTGACGTGAACGAAGGTCGATCACCCGGAACAATCCTGATATCACTTTTACGCGATTAAATGAGTATCTATGTCCCATGACGTCTTTCTTGCTATCGTTGCACTATCACTGGGAAATCAATCGTCTCATAAGCTGTAGTCGAAAATATATACGTTTTTGCGGGGTCTGAACAGGAGTAAAGTGGCATTTATAGCCTGATCTGCACTTGCTTCAAGAAGCAGTCATGGCATGTCAAGGTAGCAACGGCTAGCGCCCTAACCATGCCTGTTCTTATTTACTGAACAGGAAATCACTCACTCGTAGATTTGGTCATGGGAAGACCGTCAGGATTGATACCAAAGCCATCGTGAGGCACGGCATTGGAGCACTTTCCACTGCTCGATACTCAATATTCGCAACTAGATATGAACGACCATCGTCAAGCCGCCATAGGGATTATCAGACCCATTTTGTTGGCGTATTCGGTTGGATGTCTCTGACATGCTCTCGAAACAGGAAGCACTGAAATTCCATGCCCGTCATTGTATCGCGTTAAACAAGCGCTGGAAAGTCTTCGAGTCCATGTAGTCAGTCCGCGTACACGTTGTTACGTACATATGTTAGGGCGCTGTATCGTCCTCGTAGCACCTTTTAAATACCCATGCAAATCTGTTGCAACTGACAGCTTGGTTGAGAACACCAATACATGTTAAGCTCAATTTGGTGGCATCCGTTGCAAGGTTGTAACACTCACAGTCAGCAAGAACGATAAGAGTAAAAGTGTACCATGGAGAAGGCATGTGCAACAATTCATCGTTGAAAATCATGCGAAGCTTTTAACGACCATGGAAAAATGTTTGACCTCGGTAGTGCTATATTTGTGGCTTGTGTCTAAAGACTGGGCTCGGGGCTTATACGGCTTTACCGGTTTGGTTTATCTATACGACGGAAGAACTGGTTTACCCGGCTACAAGCTCGGCTCAAGCCGAGATTGTATGCTCGTAAGATGTTACTCCGATTCCTAACACTCGGGCAACATCGTGAAGAGGCCAAGGCTAACAAATGTCATTTTGAACCATTATCCAACTTGAATGCAGTCCCCTTACAAGCTACCATTAACTGTTTAAAGCAGTACATTTTCCCGTGATTGGCCATTGTTAGAATTCCAAGCCTTGAACGTTCAGCCGTCCCATTTTTAGAAGTGCCGCGCTAACCTCTTCCGGCCAATTATACGATTGCCCCCCGGAACTCAGCTCCTCGCTATCCTAGAATCAAGAGCAAGATCTCGCTAGGCACCCCGCCAAGCACCTCGGTAAGTATCTACAGACCCCTCTCATCGCCTCAATTCCTCAATCGGATGACAGTGCTGGCATTCTCTTTATGCGGCTCAGCTGTACGACTTTGCAAGGCGTCCAGTGTAAACATAGCGCGGGACTAGACGTAGCTGTCGAGGCAGTCGATTCCAGGGAAGATATATAATGAATAGCTTCCCTCCACATCGAAGCCTTATCTCATTTACCACCAAGTTTTCTCTCGGTTGATCTCCTTCGTCCTTATTTCCTTACCGAGTTCATCACTACTCGCTATTTTTCTCGGTTATATCTGCGGCTCGCTCAATTCGGTCCACATAATCATCATGCTCAAATATCTTTCTCTCGCTCTGTTTCCTCTTTGCGCCTACGCAGGTATCTCCGTCCAAGTTGCTGATGGAGGCCTTTCGTCCGCGCGAAGCTGTGGTGGACGTATCCTCGACAACGTAAACGAAAATCCAGGAGCACCGAACCAAAATAGCGGCTGTGTATCTCCCGGTGCTTTCAACTGCTTCCTAGTCTTGACAGCAACCGAGGGCTTCCAGTGCAACATCTTCTCCGACAATACATGCCAGAACTTCGTTGCCGCCATTGGCGCCAATACAGTTGCTGGCGTTGGTACACCTTCGTCTTTCCCTAGGTCTGGCGAAAGTATCCAGTGCTTCAGCCAAGGTAAACCCTTCACAACGCTTTCTCTGTCCAGAGTCAGTCACTAACCCTCTTCTAGATTCCTTCGACAACCCCAACGCCGGTACAACAGCACGCCTCACCATCTCATCCAACTCCATTGACGGCGAGAAAAATGCAGGGACAGCACTGGCCGATGCGATAACCACATCCTGCGGAGACACGGGTTGTGATGCGTCAGCTACCGAGCGGTCTTTCACCCTCGACAGGGACGGCGACGCGCCCGGCGTCTTCGGGACCGAGTGCAACCAACTCATCCAAGACTGCGGCATCGAATCGTGCAAAGCGACCTACACTGTCCGCGGAAACTACGACAACACGGCGCAGCGCGACTACATGAAGGCACTGCTCGAAAAAGCCGGCAATGAAGTCAGCAGCGCGAATACGAACTCGCAGACGCAGTTTTCGCAGGTCGTGCTCAATGACGCGACGGGTGCAAATCTGGCCGAAATCAGCGTCGAGGTTTCTGTCACTTGTGGCAAATTGGGCGCCTTTGATTGCGATGGTATTGAAGCTAAACTTATCGGCGGTGTGCTTGGCGAGGTTCCGGCCGTCGGTGGTTTTACAGCGACAATCTTTGATGTTACTTGCGCGGCTACCTCCTCGAAGGAGGAGAAGCGGTGGGTTGCATAGGGCGGGGCATGCGAGTAACGACGTAGATGATTTGTTCGGCAAGTTGAAAGATGGGTGGTGTAGATGTATGGGGATGTTGCACATGATTGGATTTGCGTTTAATCTTCCTGATTGAATCTATTACACATTCGTTTTTCTGCTGCTTTTAACAATGAATGTTCGCTTATTTCACTATTCGAGACATCGATCCCGCATTACCCACTAGCGTAGTCGCATAGAAGTCCCAACGTCTGGCCAGAAACAATTTCTCCTTCCAAGAACGTTAATTCCAGAGCCACGACATCCCCATCACGCCGTCCTGACTCATGTACCGTGGTGCAGCATATATGCTCGCGTCAGCAGCTACCTAGACATACGCCTCGACCACCCCAGCCCCACACCATCTCGAATTTCCGCCTCAGATCCCACTCCCAGCGGAATTTCTTCTCAATTATGGCCACTTCAAATCCTCCTGCAGGCAACACCCTCCTAACCTTCTCTCTCCCGCGCATCCCCCTCGAACTCGCTCTCCACCGGCGCGCCGATGAATGGTATCTCGTCTTCCCGCGCGGCTACGGCATGGCCGAAGGGCGCAAACTCGTTGCGCAGCTAAACGGCACCACGTCGTCCCCATCATCCTCCACCCATGACCCCCCACGCTCCAATTCCAATCTTAATCCGCGATTCTGGTTCAGAGATGGCAGCGACTGGGAAGATGAGCAGAACTATTTTGGGCTTGTGGGGCTGGAGGATGTTTTGGGTGCGGAGAGGGAGATTTTGAGGGATACGGGGCTGAGGAGAAGGAGGATGGTGGGAGGAAAGAAGGGGATTGGGGAGATGAGTGAGGAGAGGGAGATTGAAGAGAAGTTAGTTGAGGTGTTGGTGAAGGAGGAGGAGTTGTGTCAGCGGTGCCGGTGGTGTGGGCAGTGGGAATATAGCTATTCGCATAGCAAGAGGCACCAAAAAGTCGAGGAGGATAAGGATGGAAGGCCGGTGTACTGGTGCAGGGTGAGTTGAGTGGCGTCTTTTGACGAGATGTTTTCGGTTTGAAGAGCAGAGTTGCTGAGAAGTTACAGGACTGTTCTCGAGCGCCAAGGTATCTGGATAGGTGGTGGTGGTGTGAGCCGAAGAATTTGCCGATCAGTGTGTACTTCTTCTATCGGATGGAACATGTCAGGTCAATAAGCGGAGGGTGATGAAAAGTCTAATCTCTCAGGGCTATCGGTGTTGAGAAGACAGATTGTCCAGATGCTGGCTATGGGCGCAACCTGACAAGTCCAGAGCCATGCAGAAGCCATGACATGTGGTGGTGTGACATGAAAACTTTCTTTGCGCATGGCTATTGAGCCAAGGGCGCATTGTTGGCTCTTGGAGGTGATCAAAAGATTGCTGCTCGTATATACGACGAGCAGGTGGCATTAGGTTGCATGACGGCTGGAAATAAGAATGAATCGGAGAAAGAATGAGGAGTGTTTAGGAAGCGACGCGTATGGGCAAGAGGTCAATTTATCTGTAGATACACCGGATAAAGCGATCGTGAGAGCACTGTTGCTGGAAAAAGTCGTTCTGTTCATAGAGTTTTCTGCGGTATTGGCTGCGGACCATGGAGCGGGTACATTCTTTTAGCGACTAAGTCGCAAGAGAAAACTAATGAAACTGGAGGAAACATTAATTGGGTCCCAGAAGGTCAGTGATATAAACAGTAAGGGCCATTCGGTATAAGCCAGCAGAGAAACGCATCTGAATGAGCAGGATCGTATGATACACATCTGCCTCCTCCATTTTCGCCTACGGTCAGGGTCCGTTATTGCGCATCTTCTTTTCACCGTACCCAACGGAAACCTGCTTGGTCTGATTCGCTTGCGAGGATCATAGCACTATTTCCTCTTTGCGTCGACCTTCTCCTCCAGCGTTCTGACGTAGGTTTCTATCCGCTGTACTGCAGCCTGGAGCGCCTGCTGTCTGTTAGCCTCCATGTTTGACTACTCGACACAAGCTGTTCTGTATTCTGACACTCTTATGTCCAATGAAAGATATGCGAGGTATGAAAGGGAGGAGCTTCTCGGAAACGTACGTAGATATCCTCGGTAAGGAGCTCGTTCGAGACGCGGTATTCGTCGATCACGTAGTAGTACATGCCAGCACCAGCCGTTGTCGCGCCGAATAGGAAGCCGAACAAGCTGCAGTGGCCCAGTCAGCGTATATCCCGATCTGCCTTTTTGACTTCATCTCCAATGAAGTTCCAGGCGCATTCGAGCCACCTCTCGTGCTCGCGGCACTCTGAACCTCGAAGAAGAGATGTATGTATGACTCACCCTCCACGGAATGCGCCTACAGGCTTTCTCACCGGCGCAACCTCTGACATCATGGCCTGACTAGACTGGAAAGTCCTCCTTGGAACTGTGTTCACCATACCCCGAGCTGCAAGCGCGGAGCTTCGGACAGCCGGAAGTAAGGCGCGCGACGCCATTGCGGCCAATGCTGGTATGACTCCTCGAGTATGTCGGTCGGTTGTTGCAGATGATGGAGTGATGCTCGCGCGGCGTGGGTGTGGGTGCGTGGAGAGGTGTGTCGTGTGCGGTGACGTTGTTTGGTGTCGCGGAGCGGAGAGCTTGAGCTTTGAGCTCAAGGGCTTGGCGCCGGGCTGTTTCGAGTATGCGCATGTGATCGCTGAATTCACGCACACATACGGCACGCCTTGGTACCAAGGAACGGTATACGATTGTTGCAGGAGAATGGACAGTACTAGGGTATCATTTACTATTGAAAGACTTTTCATCCGCAATGGTGCAGCATGCTCATCTAGACTTCGAACATCCACACACACCGCAGACGCCAGCATCACCAGAGTTGACGTATTCGCTGCCCTTGCATGTTGAGCTTGAGCATTTCCAATGGTGAGGAACGAGTCGCGGGTTCAAGACGTTGGAGCAGGCAGCGCAGATCAGAGAGCCGGGTTCGTTGGCAAGGGAGCAAACTGTACAGGTGCTCGCGAGCGGCTGCTGACGGGAGGATTGAGTTCGATCTTGACTTTGGGGCCGCCGCTTGTATATCTCATCGAGGTGGAAAACTTGCGCGGATGACCGTCGCGGCGACGAGACAACCGTATCCTTCGACACAGTGGCGTGACTTTCATGGACACCCTTTGTCCCTTTCTTCAGACGATGGGAAGCGCCGGGTCCCACAGACGAACTTGAAGACTGTGTCTCTGCAACATTAGACTTTGAAGTACGTCGATGCTGCTTCTCTGCCTGCTCAAGCTCCTGAAACTCCTCCATCTCCCGCTGTGCATCTCTAGTACTTGCATCTTCGCCCTCGCAGATCTTGACAAGCGCGCGACCTTTGTTGTCCAGCATGCGTTTTCCATCAATGTCGACTGCTGCGTCTCCAGAGCCGATTTCGTCAGTCTCATCTTCGGTTGAGCTGTCTGACTCAACCTCTTCTTGTTTGATAACAGGCTCTTCCTTCTTGATCGGATCGAAGCGCGCCAGCGCTGCGGCTGCACGGAGCTCCCGACCTCGTGAGCTGCCTGCAACGCGTGGCTTCCCTCTCTTCGGAGCGCCACCTTCCAGCTTGACCTTGGTGTCATCGTCCGCACCAAGAGACTGGCCACCCGAACCAAACTTCTTCAGGATTCGCCGCTGCTTCCTCTCGGCATAACTCAGCACTTCTTTTGCCTTTCCCCGCTTCCTCTTACGTCGACGCTCGTAAGCGCCGCCGCAGAGATTTTCAGGTATGTCACCCACGGCAATGCTCCCGCTTGTAATTTGACCAGTCGAGAGACTCCTTCCGGCGCCCCACAGGCCCTCGCCGGTGTATCCCTTTTTCCACAGCTCTTGTAATTCGGCAGCATACAGATGCCGCACGGCCCAAAAGGCTTTGGAGTGATTCATCTGCTTGCAATGGGCCAGCTCATGCACCATGACAATCATGATGTGGCGTTCAGGTATCCATTGCCCTTGCCTGTTGCGCAGCACCAGTTGTATGACCTCGCCGGCGTTGAAGTTGCGACCCACAAATTCTGTATTGTACGGAAACTCCTCGAGAGCTTGCACGAGAACCATGTGCTTCTTCATGAACGGGTAGCAGATGGCGGCGACACGGTTGAGGATGGCTTCGGCTGTCTCAGCAGTGGGGCCGGGAAGCGGCTTGATGAAGTTGATGAGAGCGTTGGGGCGGATAGTGCGCTCGTTCATGCGCTCGAAGCCGAGAGGCATGGCGAGGACGGAGACATGTAGCGGTTGGCGGTGCTTGGAAGGGCTCCGGGAGAGTATGGGAGAGTGTGAGAGAGTATCGTAGGTGTGGAAGAAGAGAGCGGGTGGCGGACGCGGGGCGGGGCGACTTCTAGCTCGTACTGGTAGCGTGCTTTCCAAACGCGAAGTCACATGTCGTTTCCCGCTCCCGTTCCGCCCTCGTACGATACTCACTCCTCTTGTCGTCCTGAACAGTGCATCAAATGTCTCGCCAAATACCCCCGTGGACCCGCGTCGTGCCGAATCCGACTAAATGAATACCGAAGACCCCGGAAGTTCCTTTCAGCCAACGAGCAGGACGCGTCCACATTGAATTTAATATCCGTCCGTCGTCCACTGCGCAGGTGCATTAGCCATGACACTCGTAGCTGATACAGTGAACTGCAACCATGCCTTCTCTAGAGTGACAACATGCGGTACCTTGTACTTTTGCGTCTCCGTTGAGCTAACAAATAGAACCCTCAACCTTCCGATTTGCACCTTGCTGTAGACAATTTACTTCCGCACCTGCAACCGCATGTGCTGCTAAAGGAAGACAACATGTATCTGCCATCCTTTCTTGCTCTCAGCGCGCTTGTTTCTCTCGCCATCAGCACTCCATCCTCCTCCCTCCACAGCCGAGCAACATGCACAGTCACATCGCAAGGTTTCGAGGGTCTTGATGATGCTCCCCTCATCAACAACGCTATCAAAGACTGTAGTGCGGCAGGTACTATTGTCCTACCTCAAAGCTACAGTATCCGCTCGCCCCTAGACCTGGGTCCCTGCCAACGCTGTGAGATTCAACTCGAAGGCACTCTGCTGATATCCGACGACTGGGCTTTCTGGAACAACAAGGAGGCATACATATCCGTCAACGGCTCTCGAGGCCTTGCCCTCCGTAGTGTGACAGGAAATGGCGTCATTGACGGACACGCAAAAGGCTGGTACCAACGGTCCCGGCCATACGATACATCTTTAGGGAATCCTTACTATAAACGTGACGCCTACTTTGACCAGCCTGTCCTCATCCCAATTCTAGGGTCAGAGGACATCCAGATCTCGAATATTCTACTCAAGAACGCACCGAGGGAGTTCTTCCGCGTCGACGCCATGAGCAAGGGCATCACCCTCACAGATCTTACCTTACTAGTTGAAGGCCACTGGTACCAAGATACCTGGACTCGCACCGAGACCACCGCATTCCAACTCCGCAACTCGTCTTCGATTCGGCTCAATAACATCACCGTCGACTTTCGCTCCTCGGACAATTCCGCCGCCGTCGGATCCTGCGTCGCGCTCGACTGGGGCCTCAGCGACGTCGCAATCAACGACATCTCCTGCTCGACGACTTATTGGGGAATCGTGATCCAGATGGGTGGACTCGACATCCGCAAATGTCTGCCGCCCTCTCCGGTGTCGTCGCAGGTCTCGCGCGACATCCTCATCAGCAATTACACGGCGAACTCGGCGTGGAACCTCGGGTTCATGAATTACGATCGCGAGACAAACGCTACGGTTATCAACTTAACATACGAAGACTTGAACTTCGTCGGGGGTGGATACCTGCAGAATTTTCTCTACAGCGGATGTGAAGATGTCTGGCAAAATTACACCGAGAATTATTACAATATCTGGTTCAAACGCTTCAGGGGTAACTTGGGGGATGCGGCTTATGCATGTTTCCATCATGATTGTTTGGGGTATTGGAAAAAAGGCCACGTCGACTTTCATTTCGAGGATGTTCCACCCTAGGTGCGATGCTGGAATGGGGGATGTGAAAGGAATGCCACATATCATATGCAGATATAATTTGACAGGACTGATGATAGATACGAGAACCTTGACCACCACCGACGATAACTACCTATCTAGCTGCCGCGCAGTTTTATCGATAAACCATCATCCACTCTTCCTGCTTCTACACATCATCACGTACCTTCCTACTCCTCCCCATCCATCTCCCTCGCCCTCTCAATCTCCCCCTCCCCCAACTCCCTCAGCACCCCCGTAACTGCCACCTCCCCCTTCACCGCCGCCATCCCCACCTCCTTTACAAACCCCAGCGTCCCCACCTGATGTAACCAATACACCACATGCTTCGCCCTCACCTCAATCAACGCCATCCTCGGATCCTCCGCCGAGCCATCATGCTTCCCATCTCCCAGATCCCCAAACCAAGCGCTCACGCTCTTGCTGTGCAGGTCTTTGATGCGCGTGTCGGAGTTGGATGTCGTGGTTGCTTGGCCGGAAACCGAGATCCAGTCGTAGGTTTTGGAGTCTTGGAATGTGAGCTGGACTTCCTTGTTGTCTTTCAGGTCGGAGAATTTTTGAGAGTGCATGTTGGCGAGGAAGAGAAAGTCGGGGCCGGTGCGTTTGGCGATGCCCATTGCGCGGCCGACAGGGCCTGGGTGGGGGTAAGTAGGGGGTAGTGGGGAAGGGGAGGAGAGAGTGGAGCGAACCAGTGCCGTTGCGGTAGGTGTTTAGCATGCAGATTTTTTGTGAGTCGACGGTTGAGAAGAACTCTTTGATTTGTTGGTCTTTGGGGGTGGAGGTGTCATATTGCTTGGAGACGGAAGGGTCGGTCTGTGAGGAGATCTCGCCTTGGGTGAGGGGCTCTGGCATTTTGAAGGTGGGAGAGGTTGAGAAGAGATTCAGTTTTGATTGGAGGGAGAAAAAGGAAGATTTGGAACTGGAAACTGGTTTGATGCTATTCTGGAATAGAAGAGAAGACGGACGAAGTGTTCGATTGAGACACAGAGAAGCCATGTTTATGTATGCGTTTGGAACACACAGGATGAAGTCATATATTGAGGGGATTCACTGGTGACGTACCGAGAACACAACACGAGATGTTTATTCCGTGACGTCTAGATGAGAATATCGAAGTTTCCGTACTCCGTAGAGTGGAGGATGGAGGCGTAGAAATGCACGCGTCATGCCAAGCGCAAGCACAATGCGTCGTATCAACCAGATATTGGGCCTTACACAGGCAGAATAAGCCTAAGAATAGATTTCCAGTGGTTCCACAATGATATGGACAGGACCCAGTGCGAAGAGGTTGGTGGGGTTGCGGACGCGAAGTGGCTCAACTTCCGTGGCGGTGCACTTTCCATCCCATCTCATCCGCGTCGGCTCCATCGCATCACTTGTCGCCGTTCATAGCCCCCGACATTGCGATAAAAAGCCTCCAGCGCATCAATGGAACTCAAGGAAGCTTAGTCTACTACTTCTAGCTAATCGCCGCTCTACGATGAGGCGTCCGACTAACAGACAGACGGGAATCGCCGCTACTAACCCCCAACAACCCGTCCTCGCCCTCAAGCGGACTTAAGAAGCTGATACATAGCACAGCTAACGTCTAGTTCCCACGCCTCTTCTTCCCCCCCTCCAAGGCTCCCACCATCAGCCATCTACCACTCCTCCACCTTATCTCTGGCGCCCCAGTCCACACAGCATCATGTCGACCACCACCACCCTCCACTCCTACGCCCTCACCGCCCTCCCCTACACAACTACCGCCCTCATGACCCTCGGTCTCGGCACCAGCCTCTCCATGCTGCTCTCCTCCTCGCCCTCCGCCGCACGCCTCTTCGGCTTCTCCCCCTCCTCACCCTCTAAACTCAGGCCTGCGACCGAAGCCGATGCGCGAGCGCGCAGCTACATACAAATACACGCATTGCGCAACATGGCGAGTGGGATGGGGACATTGGGGCTATTGGGGTACAGGTACTGGGGGTGTGAGGGGCAGGCGAAGGAGGTGGTGGGGAGGTGTGTGGGGATCTTGATGGTGGTTGGGAGCGTGGTTGCGGTGGGGGATGGGGTGGTGTTGAGGGGGTATGTTGGTGCGGAGGGGGTGGGGGAGGAGGGGAGGAGGAGGGGGGTGGAGAAGAGTAATGGGCATTTTGGGGCCGGGGTGATGATTTTGGTTATAGGGATGGGGTGGCTTTTGCTTTGAGTGTGGTATATGGGATGGGGGTGGAAAGGGTTGGCTGCGGTCGGGGTGGTGTTTGGGAATAGGTGGGTGCTGGAGGCGAAGTCAATTCGGGCCAATTGAAGCCAATTGGAGCTTGACCGCTGGTTTTGGGCAGGGACTGACGACTCCACTTATGACAGATTGATCGCATTGATTTGGGACATGGCGCAGCAACGATTCAGGTGGGCTTGTCGCCATCAATTTCATATCTTCATTCTTCTATGCTCGATATCAACTCGATCTGCTTCACAGACAAGAATCCATCTTTCACTAGATACAGAACATCTAGCTGGAGAGGAGGTCATCAATCTCCTTCATCTTCTCGGGGTTCTCCTTGGTGCCCTCAACCCTCTTGAGCTCCTCTCCGTTCTTGAACACGATGGCGGTGGGGGTGACCTCAACCTTGAAGGAAGCCTTGGCCTTGGGGTATTTGGAAACGTCAACGCTGTAGGCGTCGGTGGTGGCGGCGTACTTCTTCGCGTTCCTGCAAGCGGTGCGTTAGACTTGTTTCGAAGGGCGAGTGATGCAAGAAGTCAAGAGGGGCTAAACATACTCGGCAGCCTTGGGAGAAATCTCGCCCTCGTAGGCGTAGATGAACACGTAGCGGTCCTTGGTGGCAAGGGCAGCCTCGAACTCCTCCTTTCTGTGTGACAGTCAGCTCTGGATGTCGTCTTTCTACCAAGGAGGGGAACGCACCCGGTAAGTTCCTTGTGGACGCCAGACATTGTGTTTGGATTGATAGAAGAGCGAAGTAATTGGGTGATTGTAGATTGGTGTGAAGATGTAATTGTACTTGTCGTTGGATACTACAATCACGGTGGAATCCACTTCATTCTTATACCTCTTCTCCAGTCGCCTCGGGGCTCGGGGTTCAACCCCCGACCCCTCCACCCCTCCATAGTTCTTCGAATCACCGCTCGCAATGTCCTGGGCTGACGTCTGAAGCCCGCCGTAATCGCCTTTGGGACAGCTAATGCGGAGACCCGGTGGTCGAATACAATGCATCGGCGCGAATCCTCCAGTCCACTGTGCCCGTGCTCCACTGTGCTTTGCAGGCCAAGGCACTGTGCTGCTCCCCGCAGCACGATAACCCCACGTCTGGCGGTCGGCTTGCATGTGTCTGGAGCGGTGAGTGAGCTGCATGAGTAGCCTAAAGCGGAAGTGATTGTTCTCTCAGATGCAGATTCCCCCGCCGCAAGCGCCTGGGGAGAACCGTCATCGTCGCCCATATTCTCCTGGTTGGCATCAATGTGGTGCCCTGGCGCCAATGCCACCGACTCGCTCAGAAAGGCTGGCCTGGAGCACAGCTGTCGGCGTCGCACTTCGTCTCCACCGACTTCAAACGTGCAGTGCGTCGGGACGGGAATCGCAGGAATCGCAGGACCCACCGTGCGTCTTACATCATACGGGCCAGATGGGCGACAGGAATTCAACGAGGCTGTGGAGTTGGAGTTGCAGGGCCCGTGTGGCGCGGCGAAGCCCACCGACTCCCGAGATCCGGCGGGGCATCCGACGACGACGCGACTATGCGCGCGTGAGCACGTGGCATGGCTATTGGGCTGTTGCTTGCAAATGTTATTAATTGTTTACATTTCATCTGCTTATTAAAGCTTCGTCTAGGGGTATCGTGTCGCGAAGCTCTCTCATCTTCCCCTCCTCCCCTCCCGCATCATGGTATCTTTGATGGGTCCTTTGGCCAGTTCGCAGCAAAAGCTGTCCACGGCGTCCCTCGCATTACCATCTGATTCCCCCTATTTCGCTCGTAGAGTTGTGGTTCGTATCCCTGCACCGATGCCCAACTCCAAAATAACCGTCGCCAGTAGCACGTAACCTACGAACGTTAGCATTCAAATCCTGTTGTGGGCCCTCGGAGAAACGGCGCAACTCACAGCAGCAGGCGTCAGATATCGCCTCGCAAACGTGTTGTAGCTATTCCTCGCAATCTCCTCGGCTTCGTTGTCGTGTTGCATGTAATACTCCATGGCGCTCTCCAGATTCCCGAAATTCTCGCTTGCCTCGATGAAGTTGATATCAGGGCCACTCAATCTCATGAGATGCGTGTGGAACTCCTGCCACTCGAGCGGGTGTGTAATCAGGGCGGACCGGCACAACTGCAGGTACTTCAGACGGCCAGAGTATGAGGTCCCTTCCGTCTGTACCGTGAATTTGTAGCCGCAGAACTCGCGCAAGTTCATCACGTCCTTTGTGTGGCTGTCATGCGCGTCATTAATCACCACGGGCTTGATATCCGACCACACCTTTCCAGAGCTGACTCGTACTAATTCCGACCTCAGTTTCGCCATCTTGATCTTGCCCCTCCAGACTACTCGTGGGTCCTTCTGTTGCCAAGAAAGCGCTCTCTCGGCCGCCACAATCTCCTTCCGTATGCTATTCCAGCTGGGTGCATGCGTGTAGTTCCAGCTCCAATAGGCATAGTTTGGCATCAGCCAGACATTGTCATACTCGTGTGTGTCCTTGCGAGTATACCCCAGGATCGTTTTGTCATCGGTCGAGCGCAATGGGAGGTCATCGAGGGACAGCGAGAACTCAATGTTTGGTATCGAAGGGTCGGACGAGGGCGACGTTGAGAGAGCGCGATCGATCTGTGCAAGTGTCCCCAAGATGCGCTCGCGTTCATTGCCGTTGGTTACATAGCAGGACTCTGGCTCGCCGGCGTCGACGACAAAGAGCTAAGCGTCTCAGTGCTAGTCATCTCACTCTGGGACTCTGTGAACGTACCTCGCCTCCATGTATCAGCACCCTGAGCATGCACCTTCCCTCCTTGATTGCGATTTCGTCACCCAGCACCTTCCTCCCCCTTCTCTTCTTGACACTTTGCTCCAGGCTATGATATAGCTGCGGGAATGCAATGTCACATTGCTCGTTGCTGAGTGTATGCACGTTGGCATGAAGGTCGGCATCGAAGAGCCACGTGCTCGGGATATAGCTCAAGTACGGATGCCTACTATCCTTCCAAGCCTGCCAAAGCTGACTCGCAATAACAAAGGTAATTATATAAAAAACGAGATGACTGAACGACTGGCGGAAACCCTTGCGAATCATTATTGCATTACAAGCGAGTGACTGGGACAAAAACCAAGGAAAAGTGACGTGCAGAATCGGGAGCAACTGGAGCTGGAGAGCGAGAAAACGGCGCAAAGTCCAAGAGCTCCCAAGCCGTCTTAATAGACCGCTTCCTTGCCCCTCAACCCGCAGACAGGAGCTTAATCGCACCACACCAAGACCACACGCACACCCCCAGCCCCATGCCCTTCCCCCAAACTAGCTCTTGCCAAGCTCCTCCCCACCCAGTGAGCGCACCAGCACCATGAAAATCACCATGCACCAAGTCAGATTTGGACGCGGCCAAGGCCTTTATCAGGCCGCAAGCGAGCTCGAATGCGGCGGTGTCGCGCGATACGGAAGTCGATATTTTGAGGGTGCCCGCGCAGGGGCTGCTGCGCGAACCGGCAAAAGGCAACCTAACGGCTGACGAAGGAAGGGCCAGGCGGTCTGCGGTTAGCCCGCGACGAGGGCAACGATACCCGCAAGTCTGGATTCATAGGGGCTGATGCCGAGCTAGTCAGGGCAATGCCGCGGCCGCTATTTCGGCGAGCTGAAGTGGCAGGCTCTGGTTAATTTATTCTCGCGACGTTGGTGTTGGGTGGTGTGTTGCACGGCGAGGGCGTCGACGCAGCGAGGACAAGCATCGCCATGCAATTTGGACCCCTTTTTTTTCCCCTGTGGCTGCCGATCGCCTTAGCGCGGGAGCTTGGGAGGGCTTGTCTAGTTCAAGGGCCCACTGGCGGGGTGTTGAGAGCAGCCTCGTGCAGCGAACATCGCAATACTGATCTTCAGGAGAATTCGACTGCTGCGCGATGATGACGTGATGGCGACGACGAGAGATACGAGATGTCTCGGCCGCTGCCGGCGATGGAGACGTTGTCGTGCTAGTTGGGTTTCAGCTCACGAGGGTCCACCGAGGTACGCGCAGCTCCAATACTGTACAGCCATGATGCTTTCCTACACTGGGATTTTGTCGATGGCACGCTCTATCGATCCCTGCTGCTGGATTTTGCCTATCAATTGTAACCCGCCCCTTTTGTCACCCTGCCGTCGGATACGACAGTGATTCGTTTCCTCGTCTCGAACTCAACGAATTCATCCTATCTCGAACTCAAGTGCCCTTGTACCGCTGATTGAATGGTCGCTGTTGGACACAACGTAAGGGATTCGCCGAGCTTCCACGAGGCTATTTTCCTCGAGCTGTTTTTCCATCATCCTGTTCAGGCGCGCTGCCGAATATCTCCTTCTCGACTTGAGCCCGGTCTGTTTCTGTCTCTTCCAAAGATTCCATGTCTATCTCCACTGCTCGACATCCTCCTCGACCAATGTTCTAGCCCCTTTATAAATGTTTCGTTCTACAGGTTCACTTCTATTCCTCGTGCAACTGTCTCTGAAACTAGCATCTCTTGGGCAATCAGATCAATCATATTCTACTTGAAGATTCAGGGTTTTTCCGTCGCTCTCATTGGCCGTTCACTCCACTCTTTCCGGGCTCTACTTCCTCATCGTCAGCTTAACATTCAAAGGCCCCGCTTGCACCGCAAAACAATCCATCGCCTGTCTATTCACGCTCTCACCGTCATCGCCCTCCACAAAGTCAACCTGAAAGTTCAACAAGAGATTTGCAACCACGCTTCTCATCTCCCTCATAGCGAGCTGCCACCCAACACACTTATGTGGACCAGTCAAGAATGGGATAAATGCATGCTTATTGATCACCATCTCAGGCTTGGAACTCCATCGTTCTGGCTCAAAGACAAGCGGCTCGGCAAAGTACTTGGGGCTGCGGTGGAGCGTGTACATGGGAATCCACGTGTTGACGTTGCCAGGAATCATGGTGTTGCCGATTTTGAGGCCTTCTGGAGGCGTGACGCGTGGGACGCCAGTGCATACCTGATACGTGTTAGTGACACTAACTTAATCATTCCATTTAAGAAGTCCATACCGCAGGGTGCAGTCGCAAACCTTCATTGATTACATCATCCAGATAGGGCAGGTCGACTATGTCATCGATATCCAGGAATATCTTGTCGCCGGCCACTCGCAAGACGTCTTTGTACAGTCTCGACTGGATTTGAGGATTCCTGCACAGTTCGTAGATGAGCCAGGTGAGTGTGGATGCAGTTGTATCGCTGCAATGGTTAGAATCTTTCGTAATTACTTGATACAGGAAGCTCACGTTCCAGCTGCGATCATCACTCGCGCATCTGCATTCCTGTTTAGAGGGATGTCTTCATCTTTTGGGTCAAGCAGCCACGAGATAATGTCCCTCTCTTCAGGTGGATTCTAACAAGAGTCAGTATCTTCTATACGGCTGTGAATGTGACGAAACACGTACTTTCTTCCTATGGCGGAGGACCTTGTACGCCCACTGCATGAAGTCGACCATCGGTTTGGCCCCTAGTCCATTTCCTGTTCTCAAAATCAAATTCCCGCACCAGGAGATGTGGTTCAAATAGCTGATAAGCGGCCCTGCATCGTGCATGGACTTCATCAGCTCATTTCTTCCTCCTGCAGCAACCATACCGAAGTCATTGCTAAAGCCAATGTCCCCAATGACATCACCAGAATAGTAGTTTGTCCAATCACTGATATTGACAGCTTCCCCTTTGGTCGCTCGCCGCGCGAGTTGATCAATAAGTTGCGTGCCGTGTCTGTTGATGCGAGGTGAGTAATGGCGCAGGGACGAAGCTCCCAGCGCCTTGTCCCAGCTTTTACGAATTTCTCTATGATACGTCTTGTCCCGCGCCGTATGCAGAGACACACCTTCGATAAATCTAGAGTGGTCGTACCATGCGCTTTTCTTGGCTTTCGAAGTTCCGCTATTGAGAACCGAAATGGCATCAACATCGACGATCGAAAGCTCTTGTGGGCCTGTGTTTTTGTGAGCAATCCGCCACTAGAATGCCAGTGAGCAACCCACCCGTTCTAACAATAGAGCCGTACTTCTGATGTAGACGGTCAACACCTTCGTAGTATGGGCCCTTGGATGTAACGTTGAGGGCGTAAAGCTTGCTGAGTCGCGCGAAGAATGGACCAGGAAACTGTTGAGAAGCCATCAGCAACCATATCTAAACTTACATCGCATTTTAACACACCTGGCACAGTCTATGGAAGAAGGCGCGATAAATCAGAATACTCGATATAAGCGCACCGAAGTAAAGCGCAGCAGAAGACCCGACAGTCGACAGAACCTCGAGGGCGGATTGCGACGGACCGGTCGTGTACTCGACCACACCGGAGGACGTCCAGAAAAGCGCCCATGCAGGAAGAATGATATGAAAGGTATGATCGCTTTCGTAAGAAGAAATGATTTGGTGCGTGATTACCCCTAGAGCGATCCATATCTGTTTGTTGTGCATGAAGTCGGTCCACTGCATGCTGAACAGCTGGAGGGGCTGGGCGTTGGCTGATGTCATGACTGCTGCCTATCCTGTGGACGTCGGAAAGAGCATTCAAAGACTACGATAAGGAGCAGTCTATCGTTGTCGTGCTTCGGATGTTCGCTCCAAAGACATCAAATGTCGAGGTTAGTCCACAGGTCCTGGTGCGGTGTTGGGTACGGTGGGGGAGACGCGGCCTACATACCTATGTCCAGACTTGTTTTCCATTGAGGGCTGCGACCAGAGCGATACGCCCCATGCTCGTCACTACATTAGGCGCCTCACGTAAGACTGGAAGCTTGCGCAAATTTTGCCCAATTAAGTTTAAGCGCCAAGGTTGGGTAATGCCTAGGTACACCATCTCATTGTCCTAATGTCGTGTCTCCCGTTCGTCACAAAAACTACTGGAATCTACTGTCGGAGAGCAATCCCATGTGTGTGCTTGGGACGTCAAGCGCTTTGCATCTTCGGATCATCCCGGATACTCAGCGCTGACGAGCCCGTGCACGTTGCACATGTATGTGCGCATCTAATTCTGTTGCAGGTGTCTACAGACACGCGACATAACGAGAGAGATTACAGGAACTTAAAGGGCAGGAGAAGGAAACGCCAGGCTGCCGTGCCACTTGTCCAATGTCTTGCCAAGCCTACCAAGTATCAAATAGCCATACTGAGATCAATATTTCTCGTACGAACCTTGCAAAGAGCAATACTCGAGATACTGGCGTTTGTCAATATTTACTCCTCACCTCACACGTCATGGTGATAAAGCAGTCGAGATGATGGCGTCTACGCCAAGTGCACGGAACTACTAAATCACACATTAGACGATCAAAAGATACATGTAACTTAATCCATATTAGTGCTTCTATATGAGAGAGCCGAGATCTTCAGATGTGAGAGCACATTTGAAGCGACGTGACCCCGATACTTCAACTGCCAAAAGAGCCAACCTTTCCAAGCGCGAGAAGTCAACATGAATGGAAGAGGTCCGCACTTCAGGAGGGCTGCATGCTCGTAGTAGAATGGTTTACATTTATTTTACATCATCAGAACTATCATAGGTTATTTCCACTAGTGCCGCCCTGCTTACCTACTGCTGACAGTAAAATAATCTCCGCCAACGCCAATAAGCCCTAAGATCATCAACACGCCAGCCCGAGTATGCAGCTAATTGACTACAATTGACAGAAACCGACTTATGTCGCTGAAAAGGAAATGCATGCAGGTGCGATCTACATCAAGGTTCTCCAACATCTCCCTTGGTCATAAGCATTCATTTCGTCAATGAATGGGAACGACCGAACCACGCAGTTTCCTCGACGTTGATTATCGACCATGCGATCATTGACCTCGACCCCAGCACGCTTGGGGCGTCCTAAAACGGATATAAATGTGTAAGTCCAGGTCACATGGTTACCTCGTGACCTATCATCATGTACATAAGGGCTGCTCGCCAGCCATCCTTCCTACATACATCTCATCACACCTACACCACACTTGTACCATACTCAATACACCTTGTACAACCCACACACAAACTTACAAAATGTGCTATGACGTTCCTTAATGTTGGGGTAATGAAAAGTTGGCTGCCTTGTTTTGGCGGCCACCCGGTAGCCGACTTAGTTCGTAGCTACGTTATTTAGCAACCGCAATTCGACGTAAGATAAGCGGTTCCAGATACCCCAAGTCTGGCACTGTTGCTGAATCAGGGGAGAAAGTGTGCCAGAGGTCGTCAGAGCAGGGGGGATAAAAGCGGAAGACGAAAAGACACCTGCGTAATCGTACCTTCAAAACGAGATTATGTGGTTCATATAATGTGCGCACCCTCACAACTACATATACGGTCATCTTCGTGTTAGTCCGCAAGATTTTAATTTAGCAAAAAGAATTTGTAAGTGCCTCAACAGAACGACACCTGAACCGCTGAGCGGCCAACCTTCACGCATCCTCAATTCCCAACAAACGTACGGCGTGACACAAACCTTCACCCTCTTCGCCAGCACTGGATTCCGCACAACCCCATCTTCCCCTGGTCTTCATAACACGCCAACACACCCTTAATCTCGGTCCCAAACCTACTAATTGCGATCTCACACTCAACGTACTCAATCCCACGATCCCCCATCTCTAAAATTGAAACTATTTCTTTCCATCAGCCTCGATCGCGAAAACATGTAGAGGGACGAGGACGTACACATAAGCGTCGCAGCGACAGCGTCGTGCATGGTGACTTGTACTGCACCTCCCTTCTCGCCCGCCGTACCGACGTCCTTGCAGGAAAGCGCGCCTTTGAGTTGGAAGATGGGGAGACGTCGAGCAAGGGGGTGAGCAGCAAGAAAATGAAGAAAATGGTGAACATTGTGAGTATTGAGATGAAGGGGAAGAGCGCGAGGTTGAGGAGTGTGTGGGAGGTGATTGGTATGGGGAGTATGGATGGAATGATGAGAGGTATGTACGAGTCCATCTTGTGCGGCGTTGTTGTGTTGGTGAGGTCGATGAATGGATGGCTGGATGGTATCTGTATGCGCCGGTGGCAAGGTCAGGCGATGCGGTGTGAGTAGAAGTACTCATCGCTACAGGCCTCAAATCGTCCAATTTCATATCTAAATTCATACTCATTTCGCCCCAATGTGAAATCGTAATCGTAGTGGGGTTTGACTATTTTAGTCATGGAAGCGGTGGGTTCCGAAGTAAGGATAGTAATGTGCCCCAGAGTTCGGTGTTTCGAAACGTAGGTGCCACAGCTAAGCGCCGGGCGGTGCATACGCGAACTATTCTTACAAAATTTGGCATAACAGGGTCCGGAAATCGCGATTTTCGCGGATATACGGACTACTTGAGTACTGCTTTATTACTAGGTTCCTCCAACGACTGGGCGAGTTCCTCTCCGTTCTTCCCTCTAAGGTACGGCTGCACCTGCATCCTCATTGACAAGCACGTATCTGTACCTTGGTTTGCCCTCCTCAAATTCTATAATCGCACGATTTGCTTCTTTCATACTCACTTCGTGTACCCAGGGTTTGACTCCCTTGCCAACGGCAAGCTGGAGCATGTCGCGAATTTCGTTCGGGCTCCCAACGAACGATCCCATAACTCGCAGGCGTTTGAAGGTCAACTTGCCAGGTGGCAATGAAAAAGCGCCATCGTCTGGGATGCCTAGGTGCACAAAGACACCGTCGCGACGCAGGAGATCAAGATACTCGCCGTATGGCATCTTTCTTCAGTCAGCTGGTGCCTTGCGACAGCGCATGGTGAAGGTGAAAATTACCTTGGCAGAGGAAACGGCGCAAAGAATAATATCCAAGGTGCCATTGTATTTGGTGGACCAGTCCTTCTCTTCGTCCGTGGCAATGAAGCTGTTGGCCCCGAGCAACATTGCGTCCTCCTTCTTGTTACTCTTGCGTGAAATGGCGACCACTTCAGCACCAAGCGCTCTACCCCACTGGATAGCTAGATGTCCTAGTCCACCGAGCCCGATGACACCGACTCTTTTACCTGGACCGGCACCGTTGAATATCAATGGACTGTACGTTGTCACACCCGCGCATAGCAGGGGCGCTGCGTCTGCGCTGGCGAGACCATCGGGGATCTTGATGACGAAACGTGAAGGACAGCGGTTGTAGGTGCTGTAACCGCCGTATGATTTGTCGCCGTTGCGGTGCCGATCAGCGTACGTGCCGACGAGAGACGTAGGGCAATACTGTTCGTTGCCCGAGGTGCACGCCTCGCAAGTGGACTGTTGACACGAGTCGCTCTGAGCACCGACGCCTACACGGTCACCGACCTCGATGTCACCGACAGCCTGCGTGCCAACCCTAACAGCGATGCCGACAATCTCGTGGCCTACACAGCAGGGATAGTCGGTAGCACCCTGGAACCGTTAGAAAGCGCGAAATCGAGCATGCGTGAGATTTATGTGTTGGTCGATTACTTACCCATCCACTGCGCAGGGTGTGGAGGTCAGAACCGCACACGCCACAGTGCGTGACCTTGATATCGATGTCTGTTTCCTCCCACTTTTTGGGCTCAAATTCACCCCAGACCATGTTTCCCTCGGTGGCAGAGGAATCGAAGCCAAGCCATCCTTCGAATTTGTAGTCGTGCGACATGGTTCAGCTTGATTGCGTGAAGGAAGTGAAAGGTGTTCAAGTGACTGGCGAAAGGTGCTTGGATGGCTGATTGTTGATTCATCTTTCCATGGGAACGTCCCATATTTATACTCGCGTGTCAAATGCAGTCTTGTTCTAGATTTGTTCGTATTTCCGAATATGCTCCACTGGGTACGGATCTTTCATCTTCTTTTGGTGAATTGATAGTACGCCTTGCTGACGATGAATCATGCGTCATCTTGACGTTAAGTAGACGCAGCAGTCCCCAGAACTTGATGCAATCCCTTTAACACGTATTCAGATGCACATATAGTCGGAGGAAGCTTACAATAGGCCCTATTCGGATCACCAGCCAGAGCCAAGACGAAGATTTTGACCAATGAGAAGGCTCCATTCTAGCCTAGTGCAGTCGGGTCGGTAGTGCATCGGCAGCGGCCGCTGCATCGTGTGCCTAAGCTGGTACCAGCATTGGAGGTATTACTAACATGAAGTCATTCAAGGGACGGTGAAGACGTGTGATCGCAGGCGCAATTGTGTACAAGCCGGCCGATGCAGGATTTCGCTTGCCCCGTCATCGACGGCCGAGACCAGTCCGAAAGGCAAAAGCATTCTCGTTGGCCTTTGGTAGTAGCTGAATATTTCGGGTTCGTATGAGCGGAACGATGCGGTTTGCGGCAGGGATTGCGCCAGATTAAGGTATAGGTATGACGACCAGAGGTGGTCTCAACGTTGAACGTAGAGGTAGTTGCCATTGGTACATGCGGATGACGTAACTGCGCCCGCACAGCTCGCCGCTTTGTTGTCTCACTCTGCAGACAGCATGCCCCTTGGGGCGCGTGTGCATTGCTCGATCATCTTGACCAACAGTCGCCGACAAGACTTGATAGTACCTCCGACGACATCATGACTCAAGTGAGGCTCTACCACAAAGTGGACGAAATGAGCAACATACTGGTCATTCTCCCCTGCCAGAACAACAACCTCCCGAATATTGGCCCCAGCAGCCACCTCGATACCTAATCGACGGGCGAAAGCACGACGGTATACTTAGGCAAAGTCTGTCGAATAACTGGAATGAAGCTCTCGCAGACATATATTGGATAAGTGAGAAAGGTGTGAAGTTCGCGCGGACTATATTTTGTTCAGGGTTCCGGGGGGAGAGTTCACTGAGCCTATGTTCCAGGTCGTCAAGACGTATAAGAAAACTGTCGGAGTAGAGCAGAAGAGTCTCGAATACGACGAGTCCACACCGAACTCCTTTATTCACCTTCCGCTTCTGGATTACCTCAATTTGTTGTCACCCTACAGAATGGGCAGGATCACCCTTATGCAGCAAAAGAGAAGAAGTATGCTCACAACTTCCCATCTCCCCTCTCCCTCCCCACCGCCGCCCCAACCTGCTCCTCCAACGTCTCCACCCCCGGCTCCCCAACCCTCCCATTATCCCTCTCCTCATACAGTGTCCCGCCCTCCGTCCAGATCCTCCTCAACGTATACGCCGTCGCAGTCAGCTTCCCCTCCTCCCACGCCTTCCTCTCCGCCGCCCTCAACGCGTCCAGACTCGTATACGAAACATCCCACTTCGCGCCCGTCTGCTTTTCGTACTCGGTTAGGATTTGGTGCGGCGTTGCGGTGAAGGAGTTGACTTTTAGCGTGCGCACTTGCGAGGATGTTGGTGTGCGTAGTGCGGCGACGAGCAGGACGCCTACGTCGTGCATTGTCGTGAAACTCACTTTTTCGTCGCCGGTACCGAGGAGAGTCGCGGTTTTGTTCGCGATATCCCATGTCCCGGCGTCGGGCGCGTTGGGCAGTTTGCCGATGTACAGGTCTGAGTAAGGGCCTGTCACGAGGTAGGTGATCTTCAGGCGGTGGATGTTGTCGCGGATGTGGGCGCGGACTTTGAGTTTGAATTGGTGTGGGGGCTCGTGGGGTGACGTGGTGGGCGAATACTCGATGTCGGTGCCGTATTCCGAGGGGTAGAAGGTGTGGATATTTGGGGTGGACTCGGCGAGGGTGAGGAGGGGGATTTGGAGGGGGATGGCGCCGCGGCCGAGGGCTGAGATGATGGTGTCGTAATCTGAGGATGGGTTAGTAGGAGTTGGAGCGAGTGGGCTCGAGTCGCAAACTGGAAATGGGCGATGCGGATAGGCCGTACCTTGGTATGTCTGTTTGACATCGTCTTCGTTGGTCACATCGCCAACTACTACGTCCACACCCTGGGCCTTCAACTTCTCAATTGCGTCTGCTTTGTCTTTTGCCGTTCTAGGCGAAGTGAAAATACCAAGCTTCTCGAATTTGGGCTTCGCCTCGATGAGCGCCTGCAGGATGTACTCCCCGATCAAGCCCGTCGCCCCGAACAGCAATATTTTGTTGGGAATAGGAGCCTCGTTTGCCATCTCGATGCCGAATGATTGTAAGGTCTGATCAAGGCCTACAATTCGTGTAGCAGTCTTTGTCTGCGTCAATGCTTCAAATGCGTATTCAAGAAGAGACGTTCGTGCGGGGAAGAATGGAGGGGCAGCGCACACCTCGAGTACGAGGCGTCGAGGGCAGGAGCGAGCAAACTCAGCGGGTAGGTATTCAACGTGTCCAGAGGCAGCAAAAAGATCCTTCCTACAGCATTCAAATGAAAACTCTGGAGATGTTGTTTAAATGTTCGATAGGTATGCCGAAAGTCGGCCGAGGTTTGAAAACCTTCTAGCCCTCGTCATCATCCGGTCCTGAGATTGCGACACGCACCCCGTGATACTTACATCACCAACATGGTCATTCCGCGGCGTATATAGCAGCACGCCTTCTCGATTCGATAGATGGCTATATGTGAAATGCTCACTACGCGATCCACTGATTCATCACGTGAAACCCCCCCCCCCTCCTCCTCTAGGAGGGTACTACTGACGCCACAGAATGACTTTAGAATTGCGTGACGGCTAGCCTTATATCGAATACAGGATACGATTTGAGAAATTCTGTTGCTCTTTATACTTCTATCGTTTGTGTGCGATACACATATCTGCCTCATTCCACAGCCCGATGCAAAGCGATTCCGCAAACCTGCTGATGAAGGCGCTAGTCTCAACACCGCGCAAAACCGCCCTCAAACATCCATGGCTCCAAAAAGAGGACTCAATGATTATTATACGCGATAGAAAGACTACCATCGCTCAAGCTGAGCGCACCACTTCGGATCCATCGGATTCGTAACAGGCCCAAAATCCCGCCAGACATCCAAGCAGAAATACCTAGCCTCACCGCCCCTAATACGGCTGAATGTGATTGTGACATGTGTATCGCAATGCTGATCCGGGCAGCCAACCATCACAAACGACGCCACACTCGACGAAAACACGCCCTCGGAACCCGCTCTGTCGCGCCCAGTAACCCAGCCAAACTCAGTCTGACGGCTTCCGTATTCAAACATGCTGTGCATGAATTGAGCACTATTGATGGAAAGGTGCGGGCAGATATAGTCCTCGATCGTTGATAATGCTTCAGCGACGCTGACCTCGGGCACGGTCTCATCATTTCCGTCGACAAGGGGGACAAGCGGTATGCGCATCCACGTCATGAGTCTGTTCTCATTCTTTGTGACGAAGAACGGTCGTGGCATGAAGCGGCGCCCCGGCGCTGCATCATCGTGTTGTCCTGGGACATTGAGGAGACCGTCGGAGGCGCCATACCCACTGGCGAAATACGGCACCAGCATGGCTTGGTTCACTGTGCTGAAGTCGTGTCGCGCGCCAGGTGGAAGTATGATTACCTTTTCGCGACCGGGACACAAGCGTTGGTGTGCCGGTTTCTTCAATGCGGTCTTTGTAAAGGCGTCTCTGGGGTGTAATTTTTGGCAACCGCTGCATACTAGTTCGGGTAAGGTTGTCGACAATGGAGCTGAGCCGTTGTATTGTTTCCAGAAAAGCTGTATTGTTGCATCGTTTTCGAGCCGGATCAGGTAGGGCAAGACGAAAGTGTCCCCGAGGGCTTGAGGCTGGATGTGGCTTGCAAAGGCATAGGAGGCGAGTCGCAGGCAGGCTCTATCAAGGGGATCCAGGAAGTCTACGAGGTTCAGGAATATGTCGAGTGGGAGACGATGAAGCATGCTGGCGCGCGCATTCCAGCCAGCGTTAGGTCGCCCCTCTAATGAGCGGCGGCATTCTCCTAGGTAATCGTAGTGTGGTCGCTGGAAGCTTGGTTGGAAATTTGAAATGCGAGACCGCGGTGTTCGGGATTCTGGTTGCATACTCATGTCTAATTAGTACTTGATACAAATGAAGGTTTACAGAAGATGTTACCAAAGTGAAAGAGAGTATTATTGGTCGATGAACTGGACATTGTAAATAACGTTATGTGGCATATGTGACATGATTCATCGATCCAGGTCTTGCAAAGTCGTTGAATGTAAACTTCCGTCGGACACTCTAATTCATTTTCCTGCGACATGGCTATCACCCTCAACATACTGCATGGAGTAATTATTCAAGTCGAAGACAGCCTGCATTGAAATTTTGGTTGAGCTGCGGGTGCCGACGTCTAATCTTAGTATGTCACAGTCAGCTTGTGACCTGGGTTTTCCTTCATTTACATTTACCACGTGTGTAGTATCATTGATCATAAACAGATTCATCACGATAGATCCTGTTTCGTGATCGAGGAACATGCAGTGCACAATGAAATACGATTTTGTGAGTGTTCTTCTCTTACGTCGAGAGGTGAAATGTCTCAATACTCTTTACATATGATGGTCGGTAGATAGCAATCTAACAAGAAAGAGTAGAGGGCAGAAAGTAGAGACTCGGGCGCAGTCGAATTTTTAGAGAAAGCAGGTGCGGGGAGGTGACGCGCTAACCTACCGGTAACACCGGAGCGGTTTTCACCTCCAGCAACGTCGCCGCAATTTGCAAGCTTCGCCTCACGACAAAAGCATGCATTGGCTTCAATCCATGGACCCTTTTGATAATGGCAGTATTTACGCCCGTAAATTGTCTTTCCAGCTGAGCACCCTCCTACGGCACAGCCTGCGACTCGACAGGCTAAGCAGCCATATGTCGCAGCGTCAGCGTTACACTATGATGGGGCCGGGCTCTTAGGGCCGTAAGGGGCTTCCACATAGACCGCAGTCAGAAGGGCGCCTAATTTGCAGCTGCTTCTACTGACAATTTGCACGATTAGCATCCAGCACCTTGAATGGGGGCTGCATAATATTTGTACACCGTGCATCGGAAGTTAGATGCGCCGATACGCCAGTTGGAGCTTATCACGTTACGATCTTCGTCGCCTACTTTGTTGCCTAGCCGCAGCCTCGTTCTGTCAGCAGCATAAGATTCTCATATCGCGTCGCCTACTTCTTTTTCTTCTTACCCCGCCGACCCTTCGTTGTCGACTCTACCTAAGTTGTGCTTAAGAGAATGAATCGCCATTATCCGGACACGGCGTTCGACATTGACTCAGATCTCAGTGACATATGGCCTCTGGCGATACGCGAATTCGAGACTGTCACAGGCAAAAAGCTCGGCGCCGATGCCGACTTCGATGGGCTGCAAAAGTTGATCGACGGGAGGCTACGAAAGTCTGCATCGAAGATTAGCCCGACTGCTTGCGAGGTCATAAAAAATGTCGGACAATGTCTTCAGAAATTTGGTTGCATTGTTGCTCAAGGCGCCAGCGTGGTTTTTGGCCCAAGCACACAGGTACGTAAAGCCACGATTCAGGCGATATACTGCTAGCCACAGTGAGCGCCAAGTCCCTTTCAAAGGGACCTTGGTTCTATTGTGGCAAAAGGATAAATCCCCCATTCCTACTTATGTCAGAAGCATTCTCTAATGCACTTCTAGTGCTGGAACGCGGTCAGCCTCGTCATCGAAGCTGCACAAGGCTATGGCGACATGTTGGATGGATTTATCACACTCATGGAACGCTCGCTAGCATTTCTTCGACGCCTGAACGCCTTCTTGGAAGAAAATACAGTCAATAATCAATCAAGTCTGCCACGGGACCTTAGGAGGGATGCATATGCTATCCTACGGCATTATCTCGACGTACTTAAATTCTCGTACAAGCTGGCCAATAGTAGAAGAGAGAAGATCAAAGCCATTATGAACATCGCCCTCTTCAGCGACGATGGCGGAGTAAAGGTGTCCCTCGAACTCATGGAAACTCGAGTGAAGGACTTCACTCAGACCGAGATCGACATTATTTTGAGGGACGTTAGGGGCCTTGCTAGATGGCTCCATGCCTCAGACGAGGAAAGAGAAAGACATCGTTCTGAGATCGAAAAGCATCTGCAGCACATACAGGGAATAAGTGAGCAGGTGCTGATGGAAACTCAGCAACTCAAGGTCACCTTGGACGGCCAAGTGACAGAGGTTAAGAACAGGGACAATCTCAAAGAAATCAGAAAGTGTCTGAATATCCCCGAAGACTCCTCAGGCACTTCATGGGGGAAGCGACATGCCCACATCTGCAAATCGAGAGTCAAAAACACCGGGAAATGGATCGAAAGCAAAGCTCTCAGCTTCACACAATGGGCCAACATTGAAACCCAACAGCCAAAGGTCGTGGCTTTAAGAGGGCAGCCGGGATTTGGCAAAACACACGTTTTCAATCATGCGGTGTCGTATTTGCAAGAGAAATACCCAAAGACATCATCGGATCAGGTCTTCATCGCCTATTACTACTATGGCGAAGACAGAGAAGACTCTTTGGCTCAATGCATCGGGTCAATCATCTACCAATTCGCGTCCTCAAGTCCAAGATATGCCGAGGCCGTCGCCGAAGAATGCCAACGGTCAAGTCAACTTGCTAAAACAGAGGACCGGTGGGAGCGCCTTGTTCTGACGTTGGAGCATACCATGAAAGGAAATTATTTCATCTGCATCGATGGTGTCGATAGGAAGATGCAAGCTTTCGAAGCGATTCTCACAACGATTGCACAATATGCCTCAACCTCCGCTTCATTTCGCCTACTTCTCTCAGGAACTGATCAAGCGCTCGCAGAGATACGGTTCGACAAACAATATGTCGCTGAAATTCTCCTCGGTCACTGTATTCTTGTAGGAGCAAAAAGAATCAGAGATACTGGCGGACGGGATCAGACGGACGCGAGCGCCGTACCTCTGGTCAATGAGAACGATCTCAGAGCAGTCGCCCAGGCAAAAATCAAGGACATCGGTAAAAAGAAGCCCGACATTACGGCTATACTGACGGATGACAACATCAACAAGCTTCTGAGCAGTGTTCGTGGTCACTACGAGCACCTGCAATCAAAGTTGACCCAAATAAACGCGTGTGACACGGAACAGGGAGTACAAGACGTTATCAACACCGTTGATTACGACCTGAATACCTCCCTTCGGAACGCACTCGAGGCTCTCAACATGGCCCTCAGCTCTAATCAGATCCAACAAATCAATGAAATTCTGATCTGGATCATACGACATCCCTACGATTCCTCGGTAGACCTCCTCCAGAGCGTGCTATACTTGGCTTTTGGCAAGAAATTCATGCTCAAGTCCATGGTAGCAACCACATTCTCTACCTTGCTCACGTTGGATGAGGACAACCGCATCAGGCTTCTTTCCGATAATATCAAAGGCATTCTTCAAGATCAGAGGCCCTCTGGGCCTGATTTCCCAAAGCCGTCCACTACAAACCTCAGCGAGGCAGAAGTTGAGCTTTGCCGTCGCTTTATTAAAAAGGCCTGTGACGAATACGACTATAACAGGTTCAACTTTGACGCATTCTTCGATGCTTTGGCAAGAAAACCTAAGAGCCTTATACACGCAGTAGGTAAAGACATGCAGCATGTCCGAATATCTCTCACATGCGTTACGGCACTCTGCGAACGACAAGATGACCAGAAACTCAAGCCCCTTCGCCATTTTGCGTCAGTCTGGTTCTATTCGCACTTGCAAAGTCTTGTAGAGATCCCGGGTAGTTTCGATGCACACAAAGATGCGATGGCCGACATCGGGTCTAAAACTGTTAGCTTGCTCTATGATTCACACTGTATCGACGCGTGGTTCATGGAACCGCGCCTTCAGATACTATGGCGTGAATGGATATACGAGACCTCGTATTATGAGCCCTTGAGAAAATTCCTGAGAAATCCCCACGTCGCGCAAGGTTTCATACACAGCACGGCGAAGAGTGAGTGGGTCGAGTCTGTCGTCAACGAAACTTCGAATCAGTACAAAATCATGGAACGAGTTGCAGTACGGTTGGCGACCAAGTGGTTTGGTTGCAAAACGAGAACAAAGGTGCGGTACCTCGATATCGCATACGGCATCTTCGCAAGGGTAAGGCTTGAATAACTTGATCCCTTGTCGGCTGTTGACTCCAGTATAGGTGGCGAATGAGACATACGACGAGAGCACCAAGTCGACTTCAGCAGACATTGCAAGGTTCATAGTGTGGGTCAAAAAGCACACCGACCTTGATACCAGCGGCTCTTATTGGGCGTACCGTGTGGGCAAGACTTATCGACAATTTGGAAAAGACGAAGAAGCTCTCCAAGCATACAAAGAAGCTGAGCCTCAACTTGAAAATCATTGGAATATACTTGTAGCGATGGCCGAATCTTACAAGAAGACAGGGCAAATCGAGTTGGCGCTAGAATATTTCCAAAAAGTCAAACCACTGCACGCTGAGTGTGTCAATACCGACGAATATTATAAGCGATTGTACTTGGAACAGATATTGTTCGAAGAAGGCATCTGCTACGAAGAGTTAGGACAATACGACCTCGCAGCTGACTGCTTCCGAAGCATACTGAAAAAATCGGCGGAACTTGAGCCATCCTCGGAAGATATTTACTCACTTGCGCTCGCTTCTCTTCTCGCACTCTGGAACAAAACGAAGGCCTTCGATGCAACTATTGATTTTTTACGGGAGTGGAGAGACGCCAAAGAGTCGAACCAAGACCTGCCCAACTGGCTTACGAAGGTAGAGGAAAGAACTCACGGGCATATCCTGGCTGCCACGAAGCACATGGATGTTGCTGAAGAGGTGAGCGACATATATTCTCGTCTCATCAGCTGCATAAACAATGATACCCGAACCATGGAGCAAAGAACCGCGAGACCCAACTCCAAGAAGCTAGTTCTGCAGTTTCACCAAGCGGCCCTCAGGCTGTATGCATCACAGTCCGAGGATGATCGTGAAGAAGCCATCCAGTGCTTGGAGGAATGGATCACAAAGTCATCTAGAGCGTACTGGTGGACAGCGACAAGAGCCTATCGTATATTGATTCCACAGCTTTTGAATAGAGCGGTTGCTGAATCTGTCAAAGAAGGAATTTCCAGGACGACAAGGCCGTCTGTTCGACGACTGGAGACGCTTTGCAAGGCGCAACACTACATGATTATCGTACATCGCCAAGGCCCGCGGGATGCCCGCTTTTGTCTGGCTAGACTGCGTAAGCTTGACGGCAGATTAGATTCAGCCCGCGAGGAAATCAAAGACGTTCTCTGTGGGGTTTTCGACAATTGGCGCAAAGACACGAATAACAAGGATTTGAAGCGTCGATTTGGGATTCTTGCCCAAGTCCTAACTACCCTCGATGATGATGCAAACGCCATTGCAACATGGCAGGCGACAATGCCACGAAAGTCAGAAGGCGGCTTGAAGAAGGAGGTTTCGGTTTCGGCTGTTGTGCACGACAGCAACACGAGATTAGCGCAGGTCTTACCGAACTCCACATCATCGCGGGTTGGTCATCATGGCAGCGCGGCTGAGGATGACACCAGCATCGATGAAAGCCCGCAGCCTGAAGCATACCTGCAAAGCTACAGCTGCGATGGGTGTTCTGCCAAGTGGACCGACATGATGGCAGACTGTTATGCTTGCAGACATTGTTTGGACATACAATTCTGCGCAGACTGCTATCAGAAGCTTCAGCAGAATGAGCAACCTCCTTTGATCTGTAGCAAGGACCACGAATTTCTCTATCTGCCGCCCTTTAACAAAAAGCTTTGGGAGAGCACGAAATCAGATACGATGCTTGTGGGTAACAAGATTGTCTTACGCGAGGCCTGGTTAGCCCGTCTTCGAGAAGACTTGGGAATGCGACAGGAGCAGATTGATGAGTACAAGATGGAGAGAGCTAAACGACTGAGAGCAGCCATTTTCATCAAGGCATACGTCATAAAGTGGCGTCAGAGGACCTTGAAGGGAAAATCAAGTGGAGTGGAACAGCTCACCTGAATCAAAGTACCATGGGAGGGTTTTCGCAGGTTAGAATCAATTGTAAGGAAGGATTTTATCATGAACCGGAATCTGAGATCATTTCAATGTTTGCGACGCATCACACTACACTGCATGGGACCAACCACTGTAAAGTATCCCCCGTGTCCACCTCATACACGAAGTTGGAATCAAGTGTCGAAACAGGAACTTCAACCCAAAGAATAACAGACCATGCCAAGCTACGCATCAAGTGGGGACCATCCTCATCCGCGCTTCAACGCCCAGCACAGTCTCGAATTTCAGTACGTAATTTCCCCAGATTCTCCGCACTCCTTTACTTGACTCTGCATTTCCCCGCGTTACCAGCTCGTGGGGTGGAGAACGAGCTAAGGCACCGGACAAGCGCTTCAATCTTGCTTTGACCTCATGGCAGGATACAAGCCCCAGAATTGAAAACCAGAGGTCAACGATGGAGAATGCCAGTATTCGAGTGCCCCCAATAACCAGAAATACACAGCGCTGCCAGATATCTCCACAACGGATTATTCGCAACGTACCAAAGCAGCACACAACTTCCGCCACGAATCCGACTACACCCAACAAATGCGCAAGAAACCGCATACCACACCCATCCCTCGCTACACCTCCCTCTCCCAATCACCCCCACTCCCGCTCACCCCCCTACCCCAAAAGTGGGATACCCACCCTCCGCCCTCCTCCCGCCCCACCGATTGGTCTCCGGCCCTGAAACAGCGTCTCCGCATCTCGGCTCGCATCCCGGAACGCGGCGCGGGAACTTGCGTATCGCGACACAGGGGCTAGGATCCACTGCTATCGGGATAGTGTGAGGGGTTGGGGTGCGAGGAGATAGGGAGATAGATGGTGGAAATGGTTTGGTAGGGGAGAGAGATGGGGTCCCACTTTCGAGGATCGGGGCGTGGTTTGGGAATTGAATGTGCGCCGATGAAGGCTCAACGGATTGGCGGAGCGGGGAGGGAAAGGCTGAGCGTAGGGTATTGAATTTGGAAGAGGGAATGAAAGGTACGCGAGCTGGAAGTGAGGCGCGGGCAAGAGTGGGATAGCTAGCATCGGGCGGGTCGAGATGGGTTGGCGCCTGGTGGTAGTGGAACTAGCATTTGAGCCCGTGCGGTTGTAGTTTCGAGTTACAAAGATGTATCCTTGATTCACATAGCCATTTAATTTATCGCATCTCCCTCCTTCCATTTCTTTCCTTCTCTTGAACATCCTGCTTTTGCATTGTAGACAAGATGGGCGACGAAAAGCACCCCGATCAGAACCTGACAACCACGACCACCCAATCCCCCGAGTCGTCTACTATCCACGACGGAACGATCGAAGAAATCGCCATCAGCCATCCGACGAACAGATTAGAGCGATGGGCTAACAAGCTCGATGCGATTGCGGGGGTCGAGGCGCGAGGAATCGAGAGAATCCCGGATGAGATGCGGGAGAGGAAGATGGCGGTTGGGGACTACGTGCACATGTTCACCATGTGAGTTGCGTCAAAAAATCCTTCGGAGGCGAATTGTAGCCGTGGTAGCTGACGAGGGTGTAGTTGGTTCGCGATGAATTGTACGGCAAATCAGATGACGCTTGGAGTTCTGGGGCCGGTGACATATGGCCTGGGCCTCACAGACTCGATACTGTACGTTGCTTGGAAACTCCCCATGTGATTTCGACAGTCATCTAATCGAAACGTAGGTGCTGTCTCTTCGGGACAATCTTTGGTTCCCTGTGTACGGCGTACATCTCCACCTTTGGTCCCATGACGGGATTGCGTACGCTTAATGTCGCAAAGTACACCATGGGCTGGTATCCCTCCAAGCTCTGTGTTGTTTTGAACCTCATAATCGAGCTCGGTTACGGACTTATCGACTGCCTGGTTGGCGGGCTGCTGTTGAGCGCAGTAAACGGCGGAGGAATGACGGTCATCGTCGGCATCATCATAGTGGCCATCATCACCTGGGTCGTCGCAACCTTTGGCATGACGTGGTTCCACAAGTTCGAATCGTACGTTTATGTTGACTCTCCTTCTGACCATCTGCTGACACGTCGCAGCTACATCTGGGCGCCGACCGTCTTAGTTCTCTTCATCATGATCGGCGTCGCCGGCCCACACTTCGATACCGCGACTCCTTCTACGGGAAGCGGGGCTGTTCTCGCCGGAAACCGCCTCTCTTATTTCTTCCTCACAGCATCTGGCCCGCTGGGTTGGTCGTCCGCATCTGCCGACTATGTCTGCTACTACCCGAAATCCACCAAGCGATGGGGCACCTTCGCCATGACCGCCGGCGGAATCACATGCGGGAAGCTGCTCATTGAATTCCTGGGCATTGGTCTGGGGTCAGGGTTGCTCCTAAATCCAGAGTGGGCCGCCGCGTTCAATGACCAGGGCGTCGGTGCGCTCATTGTCTCTTCCATGTCTCCTCTCCATTCCTTCGGCAAGTTCTGCTGTGTGATACTCGCGGTATGTATCGCGGCCAATGCGATTCCAGGAACGTATGCGGCAGCTTTGAACTTCCAGCAACTTGGTGGTCCGCTGGTCAAGATACCTCGACCAATCTGGAGTACGTTCGCTTGTATCGTATTCGCCATCATCGCTATCGCTGGGCGCGATCAGCTTCTGAGCATCTTTATCAACTTTCTCAGCATTATCGGGTACTGGACCATTATTTGGATCACGATGACGATGGAAGACGAATTCATCTTCCGCCGAGGGGTATATGATTGGAACATCTGGGATCGGAGGGATCTTCTTCCGCATGGTTTCGCTGCTCTTTCTGCGTTCGTCGTCGGTTGGATTGGCGCGGTTCTGTGCATGTACCAGACATACTACACGGGTGAGATTGCACGGCTGATAGGAAACGGTGCAGACTTGGGGATCCCAGTTTCCTTGGCTTGGACAGCCATCGTCTATCCGCCGGCCAGATGGCTAGAGTTGAAGTATGTTGGGCGTTGATTACTCTCAATATATGAAAAAAAAACTAGAAAAACAAAGGCCAAACGAGAGGTGGCTTCTCCCATGCACGGTTGTCCTTTCCGCATTAACATCAGAACAAACTTTCTACTCAGATCCTTTGCACTGGGCGATCACCAGATAATGTACTGAATAGCTGTTCCGGCGGTAGACGCTGGATTGAACTATCGTAACGCATGGCCGGGGCTGGGGTATAACCATAATTAAAGACGATATGAGCGTCCGGCGTCGAAGGGTCTCTGAGAAAACGATTAGTGCTTCCACTTGGCGGCGATTTCATAACTTACTCCTCTGATATCGGTTCATACTTGAACCTTTGAGACAGGTTCTGGAAGGTCTTGAACGGAGATCGTATCAAGTCTTGTCGCATTGCGCGCCGTCGTCTCATAAATTTTGGATAAGAATCGCGCTGCATGGCCTCGAATATGTACAAGAAGGCTTCCTTGAAAACATCTGGGTCGTCCCTTTTGTGCATCTCGATCCGGTCCACCATGTCGTGTGTCATCGATTTCGGTAGAACGACCTCTCTTTCGGAGCCTGGCAGAATGTACGTGTAAAGCAGCTTTTCGGCGGATACGAGTAATTCTTCACGCGTAATGACATGGGCTTCCACCACGTTGGGCAAAACTGGTCTATCTTCTATTTCTTTTTGAAGAAAGTCAGATACATGAGCAGCGGACCAGTCGAACGGTGAATCTATCGGGGGTACAACATCTGATCCCATGGACAGATTTTCTTGTCCTACTCTCTGGTTGATGAAAGAGCAGCATAAAGTGGTGTGCTGGGCCATATCAAGCCTACTCGAGATTAATTTGCATATCTTAAAGTAAAGTAAGATGTGCCAGATACTTACCAGCAATCCAGGTAATCAACACTGCGCATTTCGTCCCGCATGTAGACATAGAAGTTGAAGAGTGACCAGGGCTCCTGGGTCTTTCGATTCAGAATTTCGTGCAAGGTCGCCATGCGACGCCTTTTTGTCGAGCTCGAGCTCGAGCTTGAATTCGCACTGCCGTAGCCGGAGCTAGTGTCGGTCGAGGCGAGACTATATATAGATGCTGGGCGCAGGATTGCGTCTACATCCAAATCTGAAAGCGTCCGATCAGTAATACCAGAGATTTCAGAATCTGTCGCTGTGTACTGTGAAGATATTGACATTCGTCGAGTGTCTTGCAATTGACTCTGGGCTGCTGCAGGATGAATGTGACCTCCAGAATAGGTACGCTGCGTTGGTAAGGTGACGTTTGGACGGTTGTCCTTGGTTGGAGATGAAGCCCCGGTCGGAGACGTTGACTCTTCCGTGATCGAACGGGACGCCGGGGGATCTGCCAGTTGTTGCACGGGCTCTTCATTGGAATTGGCGTCCAAGAAAGGGTTGATGGACGGCGGCTTGGCTTCAGGGCTGCTCTTTTGATTGCTGCCATCACTGCTTTCCATGGCTCGCACGCGCTTCGACATTTTCTTCTGATTCTTCACCATGTGTCCGAGCAAGTATCCCATGCGGTCCAGGCGATCCTCAACTCGAGCTCCTGTCTGCCTGCACGGGCATTAGATGCACGTATCAACTGTATAGGGCGCCGAGCCAGCTTACCCACTGACGACGGTAATGATCAAATTCAATGCAGCCTTATGGCTCTCCATACGCCGCGACAATTCGAGCACATGCTTCTCTTTCGTAGTCCAAAGAACCCTGCTCCAGGCTCCCGGCTTCAGGCCTTCGATACTCATCTCGAGCTCATTGAAGGTGTCCTGACAGGCGGCAACAATGGCTCTAATGTCCTTTTGAATGTTCTTTTTGGGTCGCGTTTTTTCGTCGCCGAACCATGCCTGGATCTGACACAAGGCGGCATTGACGGCGTACAGCTCGCTACCCACGTGACGAATAGCGGCAGGAGCATCGCGCAGTGTCTGAACGAGGTCATTGAGGGTGACGCCAATTTTTGCGCCGGTAACAACAAGGCCCGCGATGGCCGAGACAGGCTCTGCCATGCTGTGTGAAGAGAGGAGAGGCGAGATGAAGGAGCTGGAGAAGTCGTGAGGCTGAAGCTGAGCCAAAGGCCTAGACGCCAAGCCTGGAGTACGATCGAACCAATAGCATACGACCTTTGTTCGTGTGGACAAGTCCAGATTCAAGTGCTTCTATATATGGGCACAAGACTAGCAATGACGTCCAAACCAATTCCCTTGAGACGTAACATGAAGCTAGCGAGGGAGACAGAATCGCATAGCATAAAAGGGAATCACGCCTTCTCGCTCCGTGTCCGAAGATTGTATCGCCTTCCTCCTCCCTCCTCTTCCTCATCGTCTCTATTCCTCTTCTGGTTCACCTTTCTCTTCCCTGAGCCCTTGGGTGATGCCTTCTTCTGCGGCAGTGGCGTTCTCTTGGGGTGATAGTACGGGATATCGTCGAACATGGTCAACCGCGCCTTTTTCTCTTCCTCGCTCTCTTTTCCATACAATTTCTCGGCAAGCTGAACAATACTCTCTTTCTTACTGCCACGCATGCCCTGCAGCCCGCTCAGCGTCTCCCTATTCCGCGTTGGAAATGGCGAAATGGCGATACCCATCCCGGTCACGATCCTCGCATGTACATCCGCGCCTTTCTCAATCAGCCACTCGAGGGCCTCAATATCGCCTCGCTTTGCGGCATCGTAAACGGGGGTGAACTTCTCGCGAGGGCGTAGGGGCCCGCCGCCCTTGTCGTATTTGATAGGGATCTCGTACAGACCATTGATATCGGCGCCACGCTGAAGTAACGAGTCTGCGACTTCCAAACGGCCGGGACCTGGCGTTCGAAGCGCTTTGTGAAATTCCTCGGGACATGGCGGAGTAGATGCCGGAAGATTTGGAGGTACGTTGGCCATTGTGGGAGCTAAATCCAAGTGTCGTGTTCTAGGCCTCGGCTGGTCCTGGAAGGCGGTACGCGTCGAGCTGGAGTCGCGCAGAAAGAGCTTCGGTGTCGGACGCACTTGCTGTGCAGCTTTGAGAAGTCGCTGGGCGAATATGGAGCAGAGTAAGCCTGCCGTTGGGTGTCGTTGGGTGTGGGCAGTTGTTCTCAGCGAACACGTGGATGTCGGTGCGAAAGGATTTGTCGCACGTTGGGGCCACGACTCAGCCACAGTCCATCACTCTGATTATGACGTTCGTTTCGACTCAACCGTTCTTCGCCGCTCGAGGTTCTCCGATGAAAAGTGGCCGCCGTGGATGACATGTGACTAGACCTGAGGAGCTGTTGGGCAGCGGCTGACAAAGCGCCATCATCCTGTGCTTTGGGCCCCGCGACTGTCCGATCCGACATCAACCAACAACTCGACTGTGCCACTTTTCGTCCTCATTTCCATCCCAAACAACTGATGCTTTAATTTTTGTCGAAGGTCCTGCGTTTGATCATTCACCGTGGACGGGCAATTGGGCACGTGCGACGAATGCGGAGGACAGGCCGATCCAATGGAAACACCCTCAAGCAACACCAAATCTTACAGCTTCCTCACGGTCAAACTCCATGCGCAATTCCGTCATAGCTGTCAGAGGGGATGGCATGCCCACTCTAGCTACATACTCAAGACCGCCTGAGAACGAATCGAATCTCTACGCTAACCAAGAGAGGAAGTATATCGACGAACTCGATACCACAGACTTCGGCATAAGCCGTCATTGACCAGTTGCAATCGGTCGAACATCTATGATCTGGCTGGAGCGAATATCGTGATGCAAGGCGCAGATCACATCAAAGCTTAACTTGATGCTAACCGAATGGCTTGTAATCCGGTTGGACAAATCCATCCAGAGAAGGGGATTCAAGCATTCGTGGCTACTTCTCCCGCAGCTTACGAAGACGTTGTCATACAATTTGGATCCCCTATGGACTCTATGGAGTTGCGGAGACAAGGGAACTGCGGGGCTTGGTTCGCACACCCAATGAGACTTTACTCTCAAACGACCTCCATTAAAATAAAAGCTGGCCCACCACCGTGAGACAATCTTCACTCCCAAAATCCATACAGAAGAGCTCCTTTATATCTTTCGAAAACAAATCAATCCACCATGGCTATAACCGACTACCCCCTCGCCATCCCCCAAGGCTCCCTCATCCTCGTAACCGGCGCAAACGGCTTCATAGCCAGCCACATCGTCAAGCAGCTCCTAGAAGCCGGCTACAAAGTCCCTCCCCCCTCCCATCCCCCCTCCCCTCTAACACCCCCAGGTCCGCGGTACCATCCGCAACCTGGCCCGCAGCTCCTGGCTCCTCGACTACTTCAACACGCGCTACGGCCCCTCCTCCCTCGCCCTCACCGAAGTCCCAGACATGTCCGCCCCGCACGCCTTCTCCTCCGCCGTCCAAGGCTGCGCCGGCGTAATTCACACCGCGACTCCCGTCATGTCGCTCCAGGACCCCAACATCGCGATCCCGATGGTGATATCCGGCACCGTGAACGCGCTGTCCGCTGCCGCGGACGCAGGCATTAAGCGCTTCGTGCTAACGAGCAGCTCTACCGCTGCCGCGAGCCCGGTACCGAATAAAGTATTCCCGATCAATCCTGACGTGTGGAACGAAGAGGCTGTGAAGGCGGCGTGGGCGCCGCCGCCGTATGATGGCGTGCAGCGAAAGTTGGATGTGTATGCGGCGAGCAAGACGCAGGGCGAGCAGGCGGCGTGGGAGTTTGTGCGCGAGAAGGCGCCGCATATGGTGCTGAATTGCGTGTTGCCGAATGCGAATATGGGGGAGATATTGAGTGTGGAGCATCAGGGATATGCGTCGACGATGGGGTGGGTGAAGGCTTTGTGGGGCGGGTTTGGAGGGGAGGGAGAGGGTGAGTTGGAAGAGAATGCGCCGCAGTATTATGTTAATGTGGATGATGATGCGATGGTGCATGTTGCGGCGTTGGTGTGCGAGGATGTGAGGGGCGAGAGGTTGTTTGCGTTTGCGGCGCCGTATAGTTGGAATGATCTGTTGGGGGTGTTTAGGAGGAGGTATCCGGGGAAGACGTTCATTGAGGATATTCCTGGGCTGGGGGAGGATAAGAGTGTGGTTGCGAATGAGAGGGCTGAGGAGCTGTGTAAGAGGTTGAAAGGGAGGGGTTGGGAGGGGTTGGAGGAGAGTGTGGCGTTTTTGACGGATAAGTTGGCGGAGACTTGAGGGGTTGAGCATGTGGAAGGGATGCTTGGAGGAGATATACGATATAATTTGACGAACAAGGTGTGAAGATGTGCACTTGGTAATACATTCATTTTACCGCCAACGCTGCTGACTCTCGGCCAGTCTTTCCACCGTCAAAAAGAAATCGAACAATTTCCTACCAATCCACAGGCCCAGTAAAGCCAGTATAAGTTCCACTGGGCCCATCTTCACCCAATGTACACAGCCTCACTATGTTCGGCATGCTCTCTGCAGTCGAGAGCGTCCCAGTGTTATCGTTCATATCCGTCTTGACGAATCCAGGGCACACCATATTGACCTTCCACTTCTTCCCCTCCGTCTTGTCGTCGCGGAACTGCCACGCGTAATGCAAAGTCAACATATTCACCGCCGCCTTGCTTGTTCGATAGGCCGGTCCAGGGACAGAATCAAAAGCACTCTTTGGATCCGCTCGCTCCGTGAGCGACCCGAGTGTCGAAGTGAGGAACACGACGCGCGGAATTTTAGCCTTCCCAAGCAGAGGCAGGAAGGCCTCAGTGACAGTTACAGTACCAAAGAGGTTCGTCTCGTAGAGTTCCTTGTACACTCGTCGAACGTCGTCGGGCTTGCCGCTCCACGTGTGGTCGAGGTTGATAGCCGCGTTGTTGACCAGGACGTCTAGTTTCCCATATTTTTGCTCGACTTCCTTTGCGGCAGCGATAATGGTGTCGTCCGATCCGAGATCCACTGTGATGCCCTCCACGGACAGTCCCTCGTCTTTCAGGGTTTTGACGGCCGAAACTCCCGATTGTTGGCTTCGCGATCCCAGGAGCACGTGGAAACCGTGATCTCGTGCGAGTGTGCGTGCGAGCTCGAGTCCAATGCCGCGGTTTGCGCCTGTCACGAGGGCAATTGTTTTGTTGGATGCCATGGTGTAGAGTCAAGAAGAGTCAAGGGAGGTAGGCGCAACGAAAGCGTGTCTTCTCTGCGTCTCTTTCAATATTTCACGATGAATTTATAATGTCACTCGTTTGGTTCGTTTATCGTTCCGAGACTTACAAATGCAACGACTTACAAATGCGCGGGTGCCGATAAACAGCAAGCACCATCGTATGTACCCTGGAGATTCGGCGTTAGGAAAAAAGGTTCGGAGTTCCAAAACTTCTGGTGCAAGCCAAGGTTATTATTGAGCGATATGTTTGCTTTGCATCGAATCTGTATGGATGCAACCAAGGTCCGTGAGCTTTTTCGCAAAGAGGATTCCAAGAGAGAGCTGTCATGCCGCGGGATGCCTTAGCCCCAATAATCTCCATTGACTGGCTGCGATGTCCATCAGAAGCAATCCTGGATTGGTGCGGGTGTTTTATTACAACTATATACAGACTTATTGGACCTTTGACCGTATCTGCGCAGTAGTATTACGTCTGCCTACGCGTCGACCCACATTTAGCCAAGATACTAACACGCCGAGTTCCATGTCTTAGGCACGATTCTACCAATTCAATCACGCGTGTATTGAAGCAGACTGCGAAGCCAAAATGTTGCATTTCTAATCAAAGTTACATGATATGGCCCAAGAAAAAGGAGTTAGCACAAAATACGTACTCTGACAAATGCGAGCCGTAAATACCGCGGTGTCAAGGTCCAAGGACGAAAAATCTCGGTCTACTTACCTCAGGTACCGAAGACACGAAGTACGACTTCCTAACGTGTACCCGGGAGTTCACCCAAGCTGAGTCACATGTTTTTCCAAGCCACCCCAACCTTTCCTCGACGATTTTAGCTACATGTCCTTTCAAAACCGCGTTTTGCGCAACGCGATGAACGGGCACGAGGGGCTTTGCCATATCCTACATATTTTCATCCAACATTATTTCAACACACATTACTCCAAGACAAATTGAGCAAATGTATTTCAAAATAGAGGATTCTAAGCGCGCGTGAAACATGAGCAACAACTCCACTACTCCGGACTAGTTGAACGTGGGAGCAACTATTATTGACTAAGAAAGTAGAAGCACTAAATATTTATCGACCACTACAGCACCAAAGAACTGTCTCAGTAATAAAGTAACACCTTCCCATTTAATAAAGCCATCTAATGAGTGTGGGTATCTATTCGCGATTTTTTTTCTCAACTTTTTCAGTCACATAAGCTTCACTCACCCTCCGTGAAAATTAAAACAACCCCCTCGCCCCCTCCCTCAACCACTTAAACCAATCCTTCTTCCCCACACTCTCAACACCCCTCTTCCCCTTCCCATCCCCATGCCTCTCCCTCATCGCCTCCACAGCCACCACCTTACTCACCCCCTTACGAATCCTATGCCCATGATGCCTCACCTTGCTATTCCTCCCTTTCCCGCGATGCCGATGAGTGTGACCGCGGTGCGTCCACCAGTCCCAGTCCGAGTCATCCTCGTCCTCGTCGTCGTCGTCGCACTCGCAGTCATCGTCGGCATCGGGGTCGCAGGGCTCCCAGGGCCAGGGCCAGTCATCGCCGTCGTCGTCGGTGGGGGTGGGGGTGGGTGGGGATGAGGAGGTCTTGCTGGGGAGGGTGGTGAGGGTGCTTGGGAGGGTGGGTGTTGTGGGTGTTGGCTTGGTTGTTGGTAGGGGAGGGGGTTTGGATGATGATACGACTGGTGGGGTGGGCTTGCTTGTTGCTGAAGGGGAAGACTTGGATGATGATACCGGTGGTGGTGTTGACTTGCTCGTTGTAAGAGGGGGAGGCTTGGACGATGTCACGACCGGAGGCGTGGGCTTGCTTGTTGGAAGAGGAGTAGACTTGGATGATGACACGACCGGTGGCGTGGGCTTGCTTGTCGGAAGAGGAGTAGATTTAGATGATGACACGACCGGTGGCGTAGGCTTGCTTGTGGGTAGTGGAGGAGGTTTGGATGATGATACGGGCGGTAGCGTGGGATTGCTGGAGGGGGATCCGGGCTTTGACGAAGAAGGAACGGGCTTGGATGATGGTGTTGGAGGCTTTGAAGTTGACGGAAGTGGTGGTGTAGGCTTGGACGAGAGTGAGGGTGGTGTTGGTTTTGCGGTTGGAGGAGTGGGGGGTGTGGGGATTATTCGCGTAGAGTTAGATGATGGAATTGGTGGCAAAGGACGAGAAGTCGAAAAGGGTGGCGTAGGCTTGGAAGAAGGGCCGGGCAGAGTTGGCCGTCCTGTTGGTGGCCCGGGTAGTGTGGGAATTATTCGTGTTGAGTTCACAGACGGGACACTTCTCGACGATACAGGTAATGTAGGTATCGGCAGGCTTGTCGGAATCGATATTGATGGTCGTCCAGTAGGTATGGGGATAGTTGGCCCCCTGGTCGAGTTGAACGAGGGAGATGATCTCGAAGGGATGGGAGGTAGGGTAGGCCTCAAAGTTGGAATGGAGATGTTCAGCGACGGCAGGGGTGGAAGCGTTGGCCTGACCGACGGAATCGAGATGTTCAACGACGGCAGAGGTGGAAGTGTCGGTCTGATAGATGGAATTGAGATATTCAAGGAGGGGAGCGGCGGAGGCGTTGGCTTGACCGTAGGGATTGATATATTCAATGACGGCAAGGGTGGAAGCGTCGGTCTCACTGACGGAATGGAGATGTTCAGTGACGGCAGGGGTGGAAGTGTTGGCTTCACTGAAGGAATAGAGATGTTCAACGAGGGCAAGGGTGGGAGCGTCGGCCTAACTGAAGGGATTGAGATGTTCAATGACGGCAGAGGTGGGAGCGTAGGCCTGACCGACGGAATCGAGATATTCAACGACGGTAGGGGTGGAAGTGTCGGCCTGATGGACGGTATGGAAATATTCAACGTGGGTAGCGGCCCGAACGACAGGATCGCACTGGTAGATGGGATGCCGACCGAGCGGGAGACGTTCACCGAAGGTATCGGAACTGGCACGCCGGTAGAAAGCGGAATCGAGGGGCGTAATGTGGGTATCGAAATGTTCGCCGTTGGAACCGGTACGCGTGCTGAAGTGGAGGCCCCAATTGTCGGCGGCAAGGGCGTCAGAGTTCTCGATACATTGACTGACGGGAGTGGGATAGGCAGCGACAATGTGGGGAGCCCGACTGATCGAGAAGGTATCCCTGGGATGGATATGTTGAGTGATGGCACAGGAATGCTCAGAGATACCGACGGCAGGACGATTGATCGAGAAGGTACAGCGGGGATTGAGATATTGACGCCTGGCCCCGGGACGAATGATGGTGGAGATGAGCTTCGAGATCGAGTGCGTGACGGTATCGAGATTGTGCCAGCACTGCTTGAAGGTCGCGCAGTAGGAATGGAAAATCCAATTGAAGGAGATGCGCTTGGCAAGGCCGGCACACTGAGGGATGGTAGCGCAGGCGCTGAGGGGACGCCATTGCCGAATGACAGTCCCACTGATACACCCGACGTCAATCCAAGAGAGACTCCAACTGATGGCAGTGCAGTTGCCGAAGGTTTGGGGATACCGGATGGGATGGCCCAGGTCGAGTTGGCCGCTTGTGCTGTTCCCAGCAAAGTAACCAACAGCACCGAAGTAGCGGACAACATGGCTGTTCACTCAGTCTCCCAGACCAGTCCTGACACTTTCACTCGTACACTGAGCAAAAGAGGGCACTGTTTGTCTTATATCGCCGTTGCGGCTTCAATCTACCGACGCCAATAACATGGTTATACAACCCTCGAGCCTCAGAAGCTGTTGATGGCTTGTAGATTGATGTAGCAGAGTCTTGGACGCTCTGGGACGGGCCAAGCCAGGTCCGACAAGTGCGGCGTAAGTCTCTGTTGTTGGTTCATGCAAAGGCAGAATGCCATCTGCAGTTGCATGCCATTTTCTCTGAATATCATTGGAGCTACCCCACGATGTTAATCTATGGGTTATCTATGAGGCTGCATGTCGGTTTATGGTGTTGAGCAAGCTAGATGTCGTAGTCACTAAGCCTAATGGCATGCTGCAGAACGGTTGCAGAGATCGACAGGTGAGCGGCAGTCTGGAGCCATTGATTATGCGTATAGACGAGTTGGGTTGCATGGCGCACGGCGAGATGGGCTGGCCCGTTGTTGAATTTGTCGCCAGCATGCCCGCGAGTAGCAGTGAACCTCAAGTACGACAGGGCCATTGAAAGGCGACACCGGATGCCGACTGGAAGCCGACTGGAAGCCCAGTTTACAGAGCGAGCTCGCTAAAGATTGAACCATGGACGATCATCGCCCAACTCAGTAATCCATTAGCCCTTTGCTATTAGCCGGTCGCCTCTGAATGCACGAGTGAGAGCAATTAACAATCCCGAGAGTGCGATTCATTAAGGTACCTGCGCAGAGACGCGTTCGCAATGTGCGGAAAGAAAACGTGGAAAAAACGTTGAGAATGTGCCGATCCACAGGACTGGGCGCGGAGAGAAAATTCCATCAATTGAGACTGCATGTGTTGGGTCGGCGGCAACTTGCCGAGCTGAATTGGCGCAAGACCACGACATCTGTCGAATTTTGGTTCACCCAAAGATGTATAGATGCCCGCATAATCGTTCGTTAGGCGGACAAATGGAAGTGACGGTAGATATGAGGAGGAAAAATTGACATTCTTGTATTCTGCCTGCATCTTTGGTGACGGCAAGGATGCCCGATAAACGCCGATATCCCTCCATCGTAAAAAAGCTCTCCATATGCTGACATGCGGTCTATTGTCCCTAGCCGAGCGATCAGGTGATGTAGCGGAAGTTGGGATTCCTGTATCCCATGTCCCGGATCTGTGTCTCGCTAAGTCCGTTGAGGCGGTGGTCACGCTTCCCTCTATTTCTTTGCTTATTTTCCCAGTTGCAGTATGCGATACCAGCGAGGGAGAGCACCAAGACAGCCAGCTGACCCGATAGATTGATAGTGTGGCCCTTGTGATAGAAAGGAGCGTCTTTCACCACATATGTCCTGATCGGAAGTTAGCGGTTGCACATTGCTTGGATTAGGTCGCTAGCTCACCATGTAGCCAAAACACCTCCAGCGGTGCCGAGAGTGACGATGTAGGCACTTGATACGGCGCGCATAGCAGGTCCGCCAGCGTTGTTCAGGCCCCAGGACAGGAATCCAGGACCGCCAGGAAAAGCACCAATGGTGATGAAAAAGACCCCCATGTAGCGTATGTTTTTATTTTCCACCCATCGAAGGATTGAGAAACCAGCTATTGCTGGGAGTGTAAAGGCGGCGAGGTAGATGCCACGTCGGTTTGTCTTGTCCGACAACCAAGCAACGAAGATTGCAACAAGACAAGCGCAGACATAAGGCGGGACGGAGTATAGCTGGGCCCTGGTAGAGGTCCATCCAAGGTCTTTTAGAATGGTGGGCTAAATCAATTGTCAGCCTATAATTTGGTGTATGATTGAACACGTGCTTACCAAAAATAGAGAGATACCCTGAACGGTAATGTTGATCATGAAGAATCCGATGGCACAGATGTAATTGTTGATGTTGGTCAAGGTGCCCGTGACGTGGCGGACCTCCACTTTCTCATGCTCGGACGCACCGCCCTTGATCACCAGTCGCTCTTCCGCAATCCTTCGCTGTCGTGGGGTGAGGAACCAGGTCTCTCCAGGTTTCGTCGGCATCAAAAACGGGGCACCCAAGCCGACGATGATGGTGAAGAGTCCCTCGAAAAAGAAGATGTTGCGCCAGGTATGGATGCGAACGGCTGAAGTGCCCCATTCAGGTACACGTGTGAGCCTACTGTGGTCAACAAGACACTTGGAGAGCTCCAGACTCGAGAACCTACCCAGTCGCAAGTAGTCCGCCAAAGGCTCCTGCCAAGGATGCAGCAGAGACGTAAATACCGACTCGAAGGTATAGTTCCTCGCGCTTGTAGAAGCAAGTGATGAAGAATGCCAAACCGCTGGGCTAGGTGTCAGCTGTGGTCTTGGGTGGAGGATACGGAACATACGGCATGACGCCTCCTTCGAATATTCCGAGAAAGGCACGCGCAGTCAACAGGCCCTCAAAGCTCTGAACAAAGGCGCTGCACATAGACACAAGCCCAAAGCCCACGACGAGGAGTGGCAGGTACCACTTTGGCCCAATCTTCTTCAACAGGATATTGCTGGGGATTTCAACAAACATGTAGATGATGTAGAAGATGGATGTGACCCAGTTCCAACGGACACCAATGTCCAGATGGAGCTCTTTCTCCATACCTTGGATTTTGGCATTGCCGACATTTGTGCTAAGAATGTTAGTGTTGGAAATTGGACTGGAGTCCGCCAATCTCACCGATCAAGGAAGCATAGCAGATAGAGAAAGGTCGTGAGGGGTACAATGTAATAGTCCAACTTTCGACGGACTGCGGTTTCCTCTTCTTTTGTCCAGGTGAACTCTTCAGCGGACTGGTCGCTGGGCGCTTTTTCCTCATCTAACGGCTTCTGTCAGACATGGAAATGCAGTTGGCACGGATTCTCTTACATCGAGTCTGCTCACCCTTTTCGGGCAGTTCAGACACTCCGTAATTCATGGTCGAGGATTCTCGGGCGGCTATGCTCGTGGGGTGCGGTGACAGAGCCTAGCGGCAACCAAAATCCTGGAGGTGGTCGATCCGGGGAAGGGACGCTCCACATATAAGAACACAGGCGCTCCGTTACGGATTGCCCAACTTCAACGCCCCTTTACAGTGTCGACAGCGGGAGTGAGCATCGGCGTCTGTGTAGCAGGAAATCGGCAGTTGCAAAAGCCACGAAACGGGGCGTGTCGGGCTAACTGAGCTTTTAAGAGCGCTAACACGGCCGTTCAGTCCCACCAACGTTGACGGGTTGATTGAACAGGGAGAATGACCGCGGCGAGGTATTAGCGACTCCACACAGGACATGGTGGAGTCGGACGGCGGGCAAAACGGCTGCTCGTCTGGTTGGCCGGATGCAGGGTCAATTCTTGGCGTACATGGGATGGAGCGCGGACAGGGTGCGGAGAGTGATCATTCTGGAACGCCACGCCTTGGCAGAGCGGGACCAGCAAAGGCCTGTTCGCAGCGAGCACGCTCCCCGGCAGATGTTCAAGGCAAGGACGCTCTGCGTTCTTCTGGAAGCCACAAGGACACGGCCATGACGATCGCTGCAGACGCGCAGAACTGTGTGGCGAGACGTCGACGTTCGTCTTTTCTCAGTCTAGCGGGGCGTCTCGGCAGGATGGAAGGCGTTATCTGACGTTTATCCAAAGGATTCGTCGAACGCCGCAATCAATTTGGGAGACGCTCCAGAACTCCGCCGGAAAGGGTCGCGTGGGGCCTGGGACGTCCAGGCTTGGTGTCCGCTTCGGGCGCAGCTTAGGGTGGAGGACAGGGCCGTTGACACGTCGAGGACACTTGCTCTCGACCTTCATCGAGTGCATTCGACGACAATCTCCAGTCGTGTCGAGCCTTCGAATCGAGCCGTCATCGCAAACCCCGCTCCGCGGTGTCGTGAACATCCAAGTATGACGCTGCCGCTCTACAAGTCAATGCGCCAGGGCGGACAGTAAGTCTATAACAAACAGGTGATATAGCGTAAAGGTACTGTAGCAGATGGTTTGCAGGTGATTATGCAGGTCGGCGATCCACGAGCAATTGGGGAGGTTGAGTCTAATGGGTCTGACAAGATTGGCTTGGGCAGGCACGGTTGACGTACCGTAAGCATTGCATATTCTTCCAAGATTCTCTCAGTGCGACGTGACCTCCATCAATCTCCCACGGTCAGATTGCAGAAATATCGCTCTGACTTCCCCAAGCGCGTGCAAGCATATATCGAATGTACTTGAACAGCGCAGCTTATTTGCATACTTTCGGTAGAGGAACCCTGAAGACGCCAAAGGTTGCTAATGGTTTTTCCGACCCATGACAGCTGTTCTCGACTTTTTTCAGACACGGCGTTCACTCTGACTTCTGAGTCAGTGGCGAGGTGAGAAGGCCGATGGCAGCGAACTGAGTCACGTGATCGATGCGCTCCCGAGGTCGTGATCGCTTCCACGATCCACGTGCCGAAACAGTGGCACAAAAACGGGGACGGTAATTATTGTCTCGTAGTTACCGCACGGATACAACTAGATTATCGTACCCCGATCACAGGCTCTTGTCGCAAAAGGTCCATAATACAATCGATCCCGCTCAGCGATCTCTTAAAGAATTTTCAGGTGCAAGCGAAGATAACGGGAGTCATTAAGCACGAGTGTGGACGCTAATGCTAAGACTGATGACCATGCAGCTTTTCACAACTCATCCGTACCCCAACGTTCCTTGTAATGACGACCGAAAACACCGCCAGGCTGGATGAACACGTCACGAGGCTGAGGAGTAGTCTCAAGAATGCGATGCAAAATACAGAGGCAATGGGCTCTCATATCGGCCCTTTCGTTCCTATAGAAGACATACAGAAGATTTTGAGCGAGAAAGCCATTGAAGACTTGTTCCTTGCGCGAGCCGGAGACGCACATGATGCCGGCACGATCCGTCGTCGCGCCGTCGACCGTGTGATTGGGTCGCCTTCGTCTGGCCCAACCCAAAGCAGACGGGCAATCTTTGCTATCCTCATCTATTCGTTTTCATTTGAGAAATATGACCAAATCAAAGATATTATCGATCGCTTACTAGAGGACGACCCCCTCCCGTGTCCGAGATACCAACAGACGACCAGCTCCCACTCAACAAACATGACGCGACGAAACACTTTGGCCAGGATGGATCTGAAGATCAGTACAGGTTTTGCGTGCTTGTTCTCAAAAAAGGCCAACCTCACTGCATTGACCGAAACCTTGTCCGACTTCCCTTCATTGGGCATCCGGAAGAGATAGATAAAGGCCATAGCGGAACCGTCTACAAAGTCAGAATTGCAGCGCGCCATTGGGTGTACGATAGCATGTCTAATGATGGGATTCAGGAGCTTGCTATGAAGCAATTCATAGATACGGAAGATTTTAATAATGAACTAGAGCAACTGAATGAGATCAAAAGATCTCTCTCGCAGCACACGCGTGCCATGACCCACGTCGCCAGCATTAAAACCAAGTCAAACCCCAGGCTACTCATGCCGCTCGCCAAAGGAAACCTCCTCGATTATTGCCAAAAAAAAAATTGGGTTTGGTTCGTATGAGCCAGGGAAGTGGGACTGGAAATTGAAAAAAAAAAAAAAGCATTTGAAAAATGCCACAGGTCCGGTCGAAGCACTTGCTTGGCTCCACAGCTATCAGCCAAATTCCACCTTCTATCACTTGGACATTCGACTCCCAAACATTCTCGTTCTGGACGAAGCTCATAGCGCCTAGATGCTCACTGGCTTTGACCTCTCTCAACATAAAGACCGAAAAAAACCTGGACCAAAGCTGGACTGGCGAGGACTTCTCCCTTGTAACGGCGAACCAGGCAGGCACCTTTAGCGCTCCGGAGGTCGTCTTAGAGAAACAGATTGGACAAAAGAGTGATGTTTGGTCAATGGGAGCAATCTTCTTCGTTTTTGTCTTGTCATTCCTCCATGGTGGACACGGAAGCGATCAACGAATTCGATGATAAACGGGCTCAGATACTCCCAGATGGCAACCCAGCTCCGACCGTATTATACAAACTTGAAAGACCTACAGAACATTCCAATGAAGAGTTTAGAGGCATTCATCCTGTATTGGAAGAGTGGTTCCATATGCTTAGGGAACATGCTAAGACAAAGAGTGAAGCCGAGGGTCGCTGCACTTAGAGCGTGACCAAATATCTTGATGAGAAGATTTTTGTTGTCAAAGATGATCGCGACAGTTCCGATACTTTTTCTAAATGAATGCACACATACTTTTCCCGGTTTGAGAAAGCAGGAGAAGGCCAAACCGCGATGGAAACCCAAGGGAGCACAGCTGATTCACCCACCGACGTTATAGTCAAGAAAGACTCTAATACAACAACATCATCGAGGACTCCTCCAACTGAATCATCTAGTAGCGGTTACAGACGAAGCTTAGATAGCGAACTTCGTCGAGGCAGTAACGACGACAGTCAAAGCAAAGGCAGACCCTCGGTCTCTTCCAAACGAACCGGGCACTCTAACATTTCTCGCCCACGCACACCAGCAGAACGCAAGGAGTGCACCATATTCTGCGACGCAATTCGCAAGCACGCGGATAATGCTGAACCTCTGGAAAGACTTCTAAACGACCCTGAAGCTTCGAGCCGAGTGAATGAGAGATGCGAGGCCTGCCGAGATTTCCCCATTCATATTGCTATGGACACGGGTCGCACGTCACATCTTCAGGCACTGCTTCAATACCGAGCTGTCGATACGGACGTCAAAAATAACAGTAACATGACACCTTTGGTCCAGGCTTGTATCGATGGGTATCTAAAAGCTGTAGACGCACTGATCGATGCCAATTGCAAATGCGACATTGATGTGTGCGCCAGTGTATTGTATCTAAAGCTCGACTTCGAAGTGCGAGAGAGGATCAAGGGGCTGAGAAAGAACTTGAAGAAGAAGAAGAAGCCGAGTAAGAAGCGCAAATGAGAGCCTGTCGTGATTCAGGTGCAACTTGTCCGGGGAGATAGGCAAACGCACCAAAATCACTCTTTGAGGAGGAATTCGATGCATAAAATTGCCACTAATTTTTTAATGTTTTTCAGGTTGTTCAAATTAATAATCATAATGAAGACTTCCAGGTTCATTACAGCAAATTCTCGAGTACGTTCGCTGTTAGAGCAAATTTACATGTATACATTTCATCACTTCAAGCTTATACCTCTTGTACAATATTCACACCGATATTCCACATAGTAGAAGCAAGGAAGACAAACCCGCCGCGAAGTCGAGTGTATTAATCAACCCTGCCGATACTAAGCTGCTATATTACGACATCTCCAATCACAGTAAAGCAAGAACATAACGATATCAGAGCCTCAGTTCTTCCTCCAGCCGTCCTAAATACACGCTAACAAAGACATATCCCATTACCCTGCGATCAAACGAGAGTTCTCGACCAATTTGGCCTACGATCAACACCAAACGATACCAATCACTTGAGCTGCTGCTTTCAACAGTGCGGTTGATCATTCCCAAACCATCCCTCCACCCTGACCACGGTTAATTCTACATTCGCCAACTAGATAGTCTTTTTACATACCAGTCACAGTCCGACTGCACAGTGTCAGGAGCCATCTGCAGCTTCAAGTCCCTTGTTTCCCGCGCGACGTTCGCTGGTATTAACATCCTTGGAAATAGTCGTCTTGCTTGCGGTCGCGGTTTCTTGAGTTGGAGTTGAGCGCCCAGTTAAGTGTACCACCGGGCAATACCAGTCTTCATGCAAGCAGTGGCACATGGGAGTAAGGTACATTGGAGTGGGGCGCATGCGAGAGGAGTGATGATTGAAGTGTGTGCGAAGACAGCTTGAATTTATGCTCCTGTGTTGGCGGTCTCATTGCTCTGTCGCGACAGCTTCATTCTGACGCCCTTCTGGAGATAAATTGATGGGATGGGATGGGATGTGGATGAATGGTGTGGGTGTACGGGGAGCAATGCAGTATCGTTCACCAATAAGAGCGCGGTGCACGACACCCACGCTGCTTTCAGCCTTGTGCTCCGCGCCCTGCGTCCAGTGCCCTCAAGATTTGTGCACCTTTGTCCCGACACCTTTGAGGCATTATGATGACCTATCTACCATTATTATTCTTCGAAAGTCGCTCTGTGGTGTTAGCATGTCTTATGGCGCCTGCTGCTTCCTATCACGAGCCATTTACTTATCGCTCTTTCCTACACTTCGCCCCCTTTCAGCCCTCCTGCTCCTCGTCCACCAACCACAATCCGGCAAACGCGAACAGCGAAGATATTTTGAGATTGGATGCGACGATGGTAGGGACTCAGACGAAGCAAAAGTAGACTACCTAGACTTCATTTCAGTACTACGACTCCCCTGCAACTTCACATACGTACTGCTTATCAAGGTAAAACATGTTGAAAACGAAGAGCACCGTAGAGTTAGCGTAAATATGTCACGATAATCCAGTGGTCATCATTCAGACTCCCCTTAAAATCCCGCTCCTCACTCTCTCACACCGCCATCCTCTTCCACACCTTACCCTGCCATTTCCCATTCACATCCTTCCACGCGACCCGCTTCCCGCCTTCCCAAATCTCATCATCGCACGTCGCACACGTCTCTGCCCAAATTTCGACTTTCGTGTTGACGTATGAGGGAGCTTGGGTTGCGCCTAGACACTTGAGGGCTTCTTGGAGGATGTCGTGGGAGTTGGTTTCCGTGGTTATGGTATTGAAGTCGCGGTGGCAGGTGCGGCACCGGGTAGTGGTGTGTGTTAGTGGCATGATGGTGGTTCAGTTAGTGGGTTTGGGGTTTGGGGTTTGGAGAGGGGACTGTGGGAGAGAGGAAGGATATAGTGCCGATAGGCTTGATTAGAATGACAAGATTGTGGTGTTTGAGAAAGTACAAGTCATTGCCAATTTTTTGCAGTGCATGATGGATCGTGAGCACATGCATTGACAGCCAGTGCTTGAGCGGTGACCTGAAGATGAATGCTTCTCTTCACCCAATTTTGGGAAACATATACCTGTCATGTATCTCTAATGGCGGTAGCCTCAAAACCTTGATCCTCCTTGGTTGCAATCTCGTAATCTTCTTTGGCTTGGCCCGACGCTTACGCCTTCTCTTAGCTGCTTCATCTCCGGGAGATACAATGTGCGGTGGGTCCGGGTAGGTAGGGGTAGGAGAGCTAGATACTTCTATATTCTCATGAATGATGACAAAAAGTTCATTAGTCCTTGAAGTTTGTTGGATGCGGAGGAACTCTGAAGCGTGGGAGTGCATATTGGCAATTGAGGAGATTGAGTGAGACGGGCGTGCAGAGACAATTTTGCGTAGAAACTGGAAGTAATGAAAGCTGGTTGAAAGACTACGATGATATTCAAAGAATTGCCCCAGGAAAAGTACCCATAATTCAATATTCAGACTTCAATGTGTCCAGGACACGCATGAAATGCTTGGATGGTGAAGTTGGGGACTGAGCGCACGCGAACCACATATCGAGACCCATACAGCACGCATGAGCACAATGAACATGACAGAATGACTGAGGCTCTGATGACACTGATACGGAGCCAGCACTGAGGGGCATGATGAGTTGAGATGAAGGGGCGCGCCAAGCCACCAACGGCTCGCTTAGCGACCACGAAGCCCCACGCCCACGAATTTCAACGCACCCGCGCTCCAACTTTTCCCGCATCCTCCACAACAACATTTGCAACTTGGATTAGAAGAGGCAGACCACCTCACGTACTAGCCATGCGTGAGTATCGTCCTTCTAATCGGCTGTCGCATCAGCCAGGCTAATGCACATCAGCTCCCAAATTCGATCCCAGCGAGGTGAAGGTCATTCACCTCCGAGCCACTGGAGGTGAAGTCGGTGCCTCGTCCGCTCTTGCCCCCAAGATTGGTCCTCTTGGTCTGTCGCCGAAGAGTATGTTTTCCGAGACGTGAATTATAACGATGGGAATGCTAATAGTTTGCAGAGGTCGGTGAAGATATTGCCAAAGCCACTGGCGACTGGAAGGGTCTTGTACGTCGCAACAAGCATCCTTTGCCAGCGCGCTACTAACGCACATGCAGCGCGTCACCGTCAAGTTGACCATCCAGAACCGTCAAGCCGCCGTCTCGGTCGTCCCCTCCGCTTCGTCGCTCGTCATCAAGGCCCTCAAGGAGCCCCCGCGAGACCGCAAGAAGGAGAAGAACATCAAGCACACCAAGAGCATCCCTCTTGAGGAGATCATCAACATTGCCCGAACAATGAGGTTCAAGTCGATGGCCAAGGATCTCAAAGGCACCGTCAAGGAGATTCTCGGAACGGCGTTCAGCACTGGCTGCCAGGTTGATGGCCGTAGCCCAAAGGCCATTTCGGATGACATTGAGTCTGGCGAGATTGAGAGTACGTGGAACTGGCGGCCTGGAATGACTGATTTGCTGACTTGAACCAGTCCCCGACGAGTAAACCCTTCGAATGTTATCTTTCAATGTTAAACGTGATCGGGTGGAGGGGCGTCAAGCAGCCAACTGAAGAAACATTTCTCACATGAATCCTACATAGGCATGAGGACCGCACAGGACCGGCGTTGGGGACCAGCAGTGCTAAAAGTAACTGCAGCTGTTTAGCAGCCAATTGAAAGCCATTCACACGTGAAATTTATCCTCGTCTTGATTTCGTGCAGCCCAGCTCTGATCAACACCTGGATGTTAAGAGTTTCGCCGGCTTTGCGCCTTACGTGATTGGAGGCGATGACGATGAGCCGTCACCTCCGAGCTCCGCAACTTCCCCTGAGCGAGATGAAAACCGCAACACCACGACCATGCCGCACCCACCATTGTATCTAATCCATAATGCGCCGGAAACGCTCAGATGAGCTTCCACGATACGTGAGCGACCATGAAAGCGCCTCGTTTCAATGGCCGCGTCGCTCGCGCCTCTTTGCAGCCCTTGGCGTCCTCATCCTGCTCTACCTCTTCGTGCTGCGACCGTCCGGCCCTCGCGATGACGACCCCAACATTCTGCGGATCAATTGGTCAAACTATGCCTATAGCCTATACGCAACGGACAGTGCGACGCTGTGCCACGCGGTGCTCGTCTTCGATGCGCTGGCCAGATATGGAAGCCGAGCAGACCGGGTGCTCTTCTACCCCGACTACTGGGACACGAGGATACGGGACAGCAAGGACAGGGACAGCCAGCTGCTGGTCATGGCGAGGGACAAATACAATGTGAAGCTGCAGCCGGGAAAGTTGTTGTCGGTGGAGGGAAGAGCTGGTGGTAGGTGAAGATTTGATTTGTCTCCCTTGCGTTCAAGCGATAGGACGATGCTGACTTGTGCGCACAGAAGAGCGATCGTATACAGGCACATGGGACAAGTCGGTCACAAAATTTATGGCCTTCTCCCTTGCATACTATGACCGCGTCATAGCCCTCGACTCGGACATTACGCTCTTACAGTCGCTTGACGAGCTGTTCCTGCTTCCCCCAACGCCCATCGCGATGCCTCGCGCGTATTGGTACGACACGCGGCCATGGCCGTTGACATCGCTTCTCATGGTCATCAAGCCATCACTCGAAGAGTTTGACAATTTTAAGAAGATGTTGGTAGGCGGGGCTAGCGATGAGCTTGTGCGGGCCAATGTCTATGACATGGAGCTGGTGAATGAGCGTTTCGCCGACAGCGCAATGGTGCTCCCACATCGGCCATATTCACTGCTCAGCGGCGAGTTCAGACGACACAACCACAGCGCATATCTGGGCAGCTCGAGCGAGACGTGGGACGCAAACAAGGTTTATAAAGAGGCCAAGCTGGTCCATTTCAGCGACTGGCCGCTGCCCAAGCCTTGGATCATGTGGCCGCAGGAAGGGCTCGCCGAGATACAGCCGGACTGTGAGGGCTCCAAGGAGGGAGGGTGCAGAGAACGGGAGATCTGGAAGGGGCTGTATTCCGACTTCAGACAGCGCAGAAAGGACGTGTGCAGGTATCTAAGTGTGCCGGCGCCAGAATGGTGGAGGATAAAAGGAGATGGCGGGAAGACTGCTGCGAGTATGAACGAGACGCAGGGAACGCATCACGAAGCACCGCATGCAGAGGTGGAGCCCGCGCAGGGCGATCAGACGGTTGTACATGAGACGTGACGACGCATACAATAGATCTAGACTCTGATGAAATGGCCTTTTGACGTTGACGAGCTGCGACGTCTTCCACTCTGGGTATGACATGTCGCAATCTCTCTAAGCCAGGAATCGTGGCATGGCAGGCGGCCGTGGTGCAACGTGCGCACACAGATACAGCCGTGTGCATGAAACAAACCCGGAGAATAGGGCCAAGAGCCAACGTCGAGCCAATTGCTCCGCCATCATCCCGCCGCACAGAGCCGCAGAAAGGCACAGCAAGCCTGAACCAACAGTCGGGCCTTGAAAAAGTGAAAAGGGAGCGAATTACCGACGCAGGCCCGCGGCGTGGTGTTTGTGGACACGCAACCAATCTCAGTGCTTACGTTGGGGAAGGAAGTCGAGCAGGCCTGCAATTTCGCGGCGGGAGAACTAGGTTTGGGGGGGGGGGCATGAAGGCGATGAACACAATGTTCAGCACAGATCGGAGGGAGTGGTTAGTGGGCGCAGGAGAGAAAAAAGGTTTGGAGCAGATGGACCGATGTTTCGTTTGTATGGGTGGCGCCTTTTCATCAAGCGGCGGGCAGGTGCGCAGCCACATCCGAGTCGCGCCTGCAGCTCGACGGCGAGAGACAAACACACAAACCCTCACTCTCACTCTCTCACCACTCCCTCGTCCAACTCCCACGCGCACATGGGCCGCCTAAGACATGTGCAGCATATTCACGATTCAACGTCACCAGGCCCCCCAAAGACCATCATCTGTCGCTGCCGTCGCCGTGTAACATCGACGTGACAGCCGTTGGCCCTGGCGTCGTCTAGCTGCGGATGGCGGGGATCCCCAGGCGCATCACACGGTCAGTGCATTTTAGGGAGGTGGGCGTCGTCTGGTTGCACTCTGACGACGACGGCCGATAGCTGTGTGGTATCAACTGTGGTATGGGGGACGGCGTGTTGCAGCACGCAGCCACGAGAGGCATGTCGCTGGACCTTGGACGCGTCCACGGTTGCAGAGGCTTGCAGCGCGCAGCGTGCAGCTTGCACCACAAAACAGAGGCTCTGGCCGGTGCAGGGCTGAGTCAATCCCGGCCAGTCACTCAATTGCCCGAGTGAACCAAGCTTAGCTGGCCGGGGCTGAGGATTAAAATATCACCACGTCCTCCTTTTCCCACTCTTCGTCCCTTCTCTGTTAGACACCACTTTCCTACTGCTCCGGCACACACTCGTTGGATTTCCTTGAAGAAGAAGAAGAGTTGGCATACGAACCGAGAACATGCGCAGCCTCATCCCAGCCGGTCTGGCCGTTGCGTCATCCCTCTTTGGGACTGCTGCTGCCGTCGCCGCGAATCCGCTCCCCAAACCTTCAAGCATCTCCTGGGGCTCTTCGGGCGCCTTCTCCGTCGGGAAGCTCGACTTGAATGCCCCAGACAGCGACGTGCTGAGCGATGGCTTCAACCGCGCAACCAAGGCCATCACGGACCTAAAGTGGATCCCTGCAGCCACCGAAGCCCCCGTGCGCTCGTTCGAGCCCTTCCCCACACCCACAGGAGCCTCATCCAGGAAGTTCAAGCGCCAGTACAACACGACTTCCTCACTCAAGACCGTAAGCGTCAAGGTCGACGACGTTCGTGCCGGTCTCACCCACGGCGTCGACGAGTCGTACACGCTCGAGATCGCCTCTGGATCCTCTACTATTGAAATCACCGCAAAGACTGTGTATGGTGCTCTGCATGCCTTTACCACGCTCCAGCAGATTGTCATCAACGATGGAAAGGGGAACATGATTGTCGAGCAGCCCGTCAACATCAAGGACAAGCCCCTGTATCCCGTCCGCGGCATCATGATCGATTCTGGCCGCAACTACCTCTCCAAGGCCAAGGTGATAGAGCAGATTACGGGCATGGCCCTCTCCAAGCTCAACGTCCTGCACTGGCACATCATCGACGCTCAGTCGTGGCCGCTCGAAATCGCAGCTTATCCGAACATGACCGAGGACGCGTATTCTCCCAACGAAGTCTACACCAAGGCCGTCCTCACCGAGATTATTCAGTTTGCCAAGGCGAGGGGCATCCGCATCATCCCCGAGATCGACATGCCAGGCCACGCCTCCTCGGGCTGGAAGCAAATCGACGAGAGCATCCTCTCCTGCATCAACAGCTGGTGGTCCAACGACGACTGGCCGCTCCACACGGCCGTCGAGCCCAACCCCGGTCAGCTCGATCCCTTGAACAACAAGACCTACGAGGTCACCGGAAAAGTGTACAAGGAGGTCGCTAACATCTTCCCCGACCCCTGGTTCCACATTGGCGGCGACGAGCTGCACATCAACTGCTACAACTTCAGCTCCGCCATCCGCGACTACTGGGCCGGCGGCAAGACCATGGGTGACCTCGTGCAGCACTGGGTCGACACAGCCATTCCCAACTTCAAGAAGCAGGCCAACAAGACCTTTGTCATGTGGGAGGACGTGGCCATCTCGCCTGACGCCCGCGCGAGCGGCAACGTGCCCAAGGACATTGTCATGCAGGCCTGGAACAACGGACTCGAGAACATCTTCAACCTGACGCGCGACGGCTACCGCGTCATCGTGTCTAGCTCCGACTTCTTCTACCTCGACTGTGGCTACGGCGGCTGGGTCGGCAACGACCAGCGCTACAACGAGCAGGCCAACCCCAACGCCTCCATTCCCAACTTCAACTACGGCGGCGGTGGCGGCAGCTGGTGCGCTCCTTACAAGACATGGCAGCGCATCTACGATTACGACTTTACTACTAACCTCACCGACACGCAAAAGGACCTGATCCAGGGCGCCATTGCTCCACTCTGGTCCGAGCAGGTCGACGACACCGTCATCAGCGGCAAGATGTGGCCCCGTGCCGCCGCGCTGGCCGAGCTCGTCTGGAGCGGCAACCGCGACTCCAAGGGCAACAAGCGCACTACGGAGCTCACGCAGCGCATCTTGAACTTTAGGGAGTACCTCGTGGCCAACGGCGTCTTGGCCGCGCCGCTCATGCCCAAGTTCTGTCTGCAGCATCCGCATGAGTGCGATCTGAACCTTGATCAGAATGCGTTGAACAAGGCGCCGGCTGCTACGTAGGGAATGTAATGATGTGGAGAGTGGAGGTCACGAGCATTTTCTTTTTCGATTCTTGTGTATATATACCCAAATCATGTATAGGTAGCACCTCTCGGGGTAAAGGGGGATGCGAAATATCGGGCATCTAAAAATCGAGCATTGGGTTCATTTTAATGATTTGTACGTTTTGTTAGGATGTGAATGTGTGTGATCGCTTGAGAGAGGGAGTGATATGATGCTCGATGTTACGGTATACTTTCAGGCGCGAAACAGGTGCGATTACCACATGTGTGGGTTGACTTCCATATCTTAGCCCCCAACGCACATCCAAGAGAATCCAGCAAATCACACATGCACCCCTCCCTTCACACAACCATCAAACAACAACGCAGACTATGTGTACTCCTTCCCCCCCCCCCCCCCCCCCCCCCCCCCCCCCCTAGCTTCACAGCACATCCACAGCACAAATCTCCTACCCTTCCTTTTTCCTCACACCCAAAATCCCTATCTCCTCCTCCCCCACCATCCGCACCATACACTCCAACGCCAAATCCAAATAAAAAAAATGACAAAATCAATAACCCGCTACACATGCCCGCACGCTCTAATCCGGCCCTCCTCCAACCCACGCAAATGCTACTACGTCACAGTCCCATCTATGAACGCGCCTGTGCCGCCGGGGTTTTATGTTTTTAGGGAGCAGCGCAAATGTAGTATATGCAGACAGCACCCGGGGAAGAGAGTGCGATTCAAAGAGGGGGTGGAGTATATAGGCGAAGCACGGCAGTGAAGAATGGGAAGCGCCAAATCCGCGCGCGAGCTTGAAGGGTCTGTAAGCGTGATAGATCAAAGAGGCGAGGCGAAGAGGCGAGGCGAAGAAGGCATGTCAGTGGGGTTTGTATTAAAAGGCAATGGTGTACAGAATGAGTTATGGGTATGTGTGGTATATGATGTACGATTAAAGACTGTTGTACCAATCGTCAAGATCAACTTCCACATCCATGTCTTCTTCACGCATCTCTACACTAAGCTCAGGACTGCCATCAGACACTGGCCTGTTGTGCCACATTTCTAATTCAGACTCCGCGTCATCATCGTCGCTATGTGTATCCGATTCAGTGTCTGAAATCTCGACCACAGCTCCTATCTCCAGATCTTCGATTCCGGCAACGCAGTCGGGGCATTCGCGATCAACATCTACGCGCGAGAATGTGAGGATGATGCAGAAGGGTGTGCGGCAGAGGATGAGCGAGTGTGTGGGGGTGTGCGAGCAGGTGTGGGTGTGGAGGATGATGGCGCACATTTCTATCAAGCTAGTAGGAGGAAGAAGAAAGGGTTATGCGACGTGCAAGAGAACTTTGGAAAGTTTAAAGCATAGCGAACGGATATGTGAAGCAACTACATCGCACAACAAAACCTATTCAATTATCCTTCTCCCTCTCCCTCTTCTTCCACTCCTCCCTCTCCCACTCCCACCTCTCGATACTCTCCTTCATCACTCTACCTTCGCTTTCATCCTCATACGCATAATACAAATCTTCTATCTCCACCAACAGCGATCCCTCTCGCATCCCCATCCACTCCTCAAACTCTTCCTTTCCACACTGGCGGCACTTTGCTGGAACGTTTTCTATGATTTCGTTATTCCTTTGACAATCTGAAGGTGATGAGCAGGGGCGGCGATACAATGGCCACGAGTGATTGCAGCGGAAGAGGAAGAGGTGGGTTGTGCACATGTTTGGATTTTAGATGCAGGATCGGGACGAATATTCAGGAATATAGAAGACGGAAGAGATGAAGAGGTTATAAAGATAGAAGAGGAGGAGTAGGAGCGCAGTGACAGGGAAGGAGTGTCGTGGTCATGATTAGTCCCTAAGATAACTCAAAACACGTATTATAATAGCGAAGATGATGAGTCTTGCTAGAGGGTCTTGAATGCTCTAATTTGTAGATTTTCATGAATATTATCCGGATCTTGAGTGCGCTATCACAGAGCCTCTTAAATAATAAATCATACACGTAGTTTTGGTCATGCTACTCATACTGTGAACAAAGCCCCAGTAACAGTGATCATCGCTCGTCACGCACGGCGCATTTCACAAGGACACAACGCCCCATAGGCTCTCTATTTACCTTCGTCTTTCCCTTTTGTTCCTCCCCTTCCCCGTTCCCACCACCAACCCCAACACCACCAGCAACTCTCTCCAAATCCGCTCAGTCCACGTAGAAGTTCTCAACCCACGTACAAGTCCACAACCACCATGCCCACGCTCCCCCTTCGCCCCTTCTGCCCACCCCGCATTCCCCAAACCATCACCACCCACCGCACTCTTTCTTTCACCCCCTCTATTTCTAACCGCTACGAACTCTGCGGCACAAACACCACCTGCGGAAAATGCGACACCGACGACGCGAAACACTGCGTACTGGCCACTGAAACCACTCACCACACTGCCAAGCATACAAAAGACGAGAACGAGGTAGGGGAGTTGAGAGCTACATCAAGCACGGATCGCGAGAAAGGGGTTATGCATGAGGACCGCCCGATCAAAGCTACGATGGGGCAGGAGGGGTTTTGGGAGCATGAGGTTTTTCGTAAGTGGATGGGGAAGGGAGAAAAGGGGGAGAAGGAGGAGGAGAAGCAGGAAGATAAGTGGTGGCAGAACGAGGGCTATCATGGAGACAGCAAGTCCGAGTCCAGGATATAAGTGCATCCATGAATCCCTCACTTGGCACGAATTTGGATTCTAAGATGGGATCATGTAACTATCTCTACCACTGCCCAAGTTCAGAACCTAGAGGCTAATACCACTGCCTAGAAACATACACCACCCCCTCCCTCCTCCCCGCCTTCCTACACTCCTCACACGCCCCCTACCTAACCCTCTGATCCTCTTTCGGCCTCGCGCACAAATTCATCCCTCCCCCCGTCTTAGCGAGCCGATAGAACCCCACTGCGATGCTTGCTTCGGCGCATTTCTTGATGTGCGTTTTGCAGCGGTTGCAAATGGGGCAGTCGGCGGTGATGCGGGTGCACATGGTGTTGATGGTTGGTTGTGTTGTGGGAGAGTATCCACGAGTCCAAGACAGTCATTTGCGCTGCTCGCCAAGCTAGCATCAGCCTTTATAGTTCGCACCCTGTTCTCCTTGTATCGTAAACGTATCGTTTGAAAATTTGCCTAGTGATTCTTTACACTGCATCAGCCCTTCTTCTTCTTCTTCCATACTCACACCGACGCGGAAGCTCGTACCCACGCTCTCTCTTTCCTCGTCATCCTGCAGTCGTCTAATGACGAGATGGTCGTTCATGACAGGAGCTGCTGGTAGGAGGAAGGGGTGATTAGAGTTAACGGTGGGCTGCATTTTTGCATGCTGGACGAGTTTATTTGACAGAAGGCAATAGGTGGTCTCTATATGGCTTCTTCCGAGCGCTGACACATGGCTATAGGTTGAGGAAGGTCATGTTCGCCAAAGAAGTCAGCTAATCCCTGCGAAGGCGCTCATGGGAGAGAAATTTTAAAGTGATCGCAATTATATTGATCTGGCATGTTCCTTACCACTCAAAAAGAAGTGCATTCTAATCCTTAGATATAGTACTATAACGGTTTGTGGTGATGCCTAGAATTGCTACTTTTACCAGCCAGTTAATAGATAGTCGACAGACTAGACCATCATTAGACTGCTACTAGACTACTACTACCTGTACTAGTTGTTGCAGTTTACACTAACGTTAGTTGATTTGAACCTAGACTATTTAGGGGTATATGGCTTACCGGTAGCTACTACTTATTACAATACAATCAATGTTGTCTCAACCTTTACTTTGTATCTAAAACAGCTACATCAAATAAGCAATGTAAACCCGTATTTTTAGCTATATAGAGTAGGAGGAGAACCACTACTATTCTACCTTGTACTATTCTATTATGAAATACAACGGAGTCTGTAAGATCGAGGGTTGATTGATCGATAGCAGTGAGCGAGGTGTGAACTATGTACGACAATATTCCTGTATGGGTAGCTTGGCGCTGTACCATGGTTGTCGTCTCAACTCCCAACAAACCAAGCTATATCCGCTCAACCGCCGGAAAATTATTGGAACATCAAGGGAGGATGTAAGGAAGAGCTCTCAAAAAAAAAAACTAGTACAATGATAAGTAACTTAGTGCAAATGCTACTTATAATGAAGCAAATTTATTCGCGACATTGTATATGTGATAGTTACTAGAGGCAATTGCTAATGTTTAGAAGACTACCTGGAGTTGGATTCAATGTAAAACTAGGACGTACTTCTCAGGGCCCCAAATTGTCCGCTTGGCATGCTTTAGAGAGACAGAATCTAGATTCTTTCTGGCGTTACTTGTCTCAACTCGCGAGACGCAGCTACTACATTAAATTTTGCGAATCTATTAGAAGCATCTCTTGAATTCTGCTTAACAGACTCTTTCACCTCGCCGACAGCAGATCATGTCAGCTTATGGACACGGAAGCCTTCTCCTTTTAGACGGGGATGTCCCCTTTACCCAACAGGCAGCTATAGCGAAGTTCAGAAGTAGAAGAACCAAAGAAAGAACCGGATAAAGCCAGAACTCCTTCGCCAATTGTAGCCTAGCGCTTCCAGCTGAAGATGTGGTGCTTGGTCCGTAATCGAGCCGTACTAGGTTGCTATTGAAGATGGACTATGCCAGCGGATTAGCATAAGAGCGAAGCCAGAGATCTCTGAGCGTTCCATACTGCAATTAGAGTGGCTGGAAGATAGATCATTGCCACGAACGTCAATATCTTCATCAGATGCGAATCTTTCCGCGTTTCGGCGAGGATGCTCGTAACTTTCTCGTTCTCATCCTTGGTTGCACCTGCAATGATCTTCATATCTTCCCCATTACTTCTGAGGGCATTGTTGACCCCTATCAATGTCTCATCATTTCTGTATCGTAATATTTCGAACAGCTATAGTCACAAAGAGGTTAGCACGCTCTTAATTTCACAATCAACGTTATCCTCGTAAAACTTACAATTTGCGATATGCCTCTTGAACTTTCCAGGAGGTCTTCAATACTTTGGCAGTGGTTTCGTAGAAGCGAATTGTAGGATCTGAAGAATGACTGGTCCATATTTGCTTCTTTATCTGCTCTCGAGTTATTGAGGAACCATTCAAAGCCAGCGACGGCTTCCTGCGTGATCTTTACTCCTGCACGGCATTTCTGCATCATGTTTCGAAGGCTCTGAACATCCTGACAATCTGCAAACGCCAACTCATAATCCACTTTAGACTTCTGACCGACCCTCGAGAGCAGGGCTTTGTCTTCCTTTTCAATAATTAGTTCAACTCTCTCGCAAAGAGCATCGAGGCATAGACAATTAAGTACGACTTGCTGAAGGAGGACCAACCAGAACAAGGAGCTCTTTCTGTAGATAATTAATATATTCTCTCCAGTTCCCCTCTACATCCCAAAAGAATAGCTCATGCAGCAGCCCTCTATGTCCTGATTGACCTCTGCAATCTGTGTCATGATAGAGTTTCTTTAAATCGTTGTAAGAGTCTTCGGATGGCTGCAGAAGAATCCAAAGTGACGATTGAGTGTTCAGATTGAATCGGTGGTAGATTGCCATATGCCTGATTGCCCAAGGGTTCCTTCGCTGCCTTCCGTGCTTAGCAGCGTAGCGGAGATTGTACATGAACTCTTCACATATTGTTAAAAAGTCGAAAGATCGTGCGGATGGCTTCTCACCTTGAGTAGTGTCGTTAGTTCCGGTAGTATGTACTCGCGTACGATAACCTCCGAAATTTTCGTCCTCCGATCGCATTTTGAACCCAAATCCTCGTAGGAAATCTAAAAAGTCCGGAAAGATATCTAAAGTAGCAAACATGTCTTGGAACATGTCCGAAGTCGCGTAAAAGTGACCCCAGGACGAGCTTTGACGCAATACGCTGAATATGATCAACACACACTTAGAGGTTTGCCACTTTGAACATACATAATTGCATCGCATGTTGATTCTAGGAAATCTTTCTAAAACACGAGTATTAGTAAAGGTCAATATTCTGGATTCTGTAGCTCGACTTACCTGAAAGAAGTCTTTGATTTCATCTACACTGCGAAGGAAGAATTGTTGTGGACTTGCAGAGAGTTAGTTTCAGTTCTTATTAGACACTGATTGTTGGGAGTTCAACAAATACCGATCTACGTGAAATGTAGCGACTTCGATGCATGGACTTTTGGAGGAGAATAGGCGTGCTTTCTCGCTTTCCGTTAGGTTAGCTTGGGTCCGCGCATTCTTGAAGCCGAGAGTTTTAAGATGCATCTTTGTCATGATGGTTTGAGGCGAAGGAAAGAGTACACGGGGCATGGGAGGCATAGCCTCCCTATATACGGACACACTAGGGAGCGTAGGATTCTGCTTACTAGAGTGAACACTGCAGGTGATTGGCTACTGTTCAATGCAGGCGCAACTCCGCAGGGATCGTAGTTTTAATTTATCGCAGGAGGCCTAAGATCAAAAACTTCACCGGACCGCCGGTTGATCCAGCCTTGGTGTCAGATGTACACTAATGAGAATGTGGATTTCCATTATAATCCCGTCGTCCGCTTGCGTTTCACGCATCCTCCCAACGCTTGCCACGACGACCTTCATTGAAGAAAGGAACGATCATGAAAGCCTCATTTCTTGGTCTTCAATAGCTCCTATCGCAACCTTTGAGCCTCAAAATGACCGGTGAGCGAGGCGCAAGCCTTGCGAGAAGGAAATTTGGAGCCGCAATGCGATTGACAACTAACCAATTATACGTCAGTTCGGACTTGACGGATCTCCGCCTGTTTGCCGGTCAGCTAAACGCCCTACGCCTGAGCGCCATTTCAAGGATTGACAACATCTAAGAGTACTCTTGGGACCGTCAATTTGAGCGTGTCTCCGCGATTCTGTTGCTTTGTTAAACTAGTGTTCCTGAAATTCTTAGAGTGATGGCCTCACTTCAGCCGCGACTTCCGAATTCCCAGCGCCGAAAAGATCGGTCAAGAGAGCTACAAGTCGCGGTAGATCAATGTAACGACCATCAAGGACCTGCAGCGGCATGTTGAATAGCTTGCGTCTTCGTATATATATCACGAGGTGCTAACTATAGGAGGAAACGTTTTCAGCTTCCGAAGGTGGGTTGATTGTGGGTTCAACCTCGCTGGGCGCTCGAATACCTAGGGATATGTGGGATTTGAGCTGCTGACAGCCTCGCGTGGTGATACAACCGAGTGCATATCCAATCACATCAATGCTGTTGCCTAGAGCCTCGTCTGGTGACACATCCGAGTGCATATCCAATCACATTAGTGCTGTTGCCTAGAGCCTCGTCTACTTCTGATAATGTGCGTGTCCCACACTTTAATTTTACACCCCCCCCCCTCCCCCCTAACCAACTTCATCTCGCCCATAATATGGAAACCTCGACCCGACAGCAAATATCGGATCTGTATCTAGAGAATTGGAGGTCTGAGAAGTATGTTCCTATTCGAGAACTGAAGCAGCTTCTCAATGAAAGCACCGTCAAGCAAGTACTCCAAGAGAGTGAAATCGAGCCTTATCAGCACCCCGAAATCGTTCGGTCAGTCCGTTCAGGGGGCTACCGAACTTTTGGAATTCTGTGCATCATATCACGGACAAGTAAAATTGCCGAATTCGTAAAGCGTGATGGTTTTCTGCCCATAGATCTAGACTCGAGGCTTCCGTACGAAGAACAAGTTCTGAAGATCATCATTCCTGACGATTATCGCGCATTTTACGACAATCAATGGGCATTTTCGGCTCCCATATTTGCATGCAACTTCCAACATCGGATTCTTCACGACAAATGTATTTTACCTTTTCAAGAAATTGAGGAAAAGGGGGAAGGGGGTTTCGGCGTCATCTCCAAAGTGTCTCTGCCTGGAGCACACCAAGCTATTGCGTCATCCAGTCAACGACGAGTAAGTTTTCATTTTTAAACTTAGAATAGAGCACTCCCTCCTTACATGCAATGACCAGCATATCACCGTAGCCGATGTGAACGGAGACTAAATCCGAGACTAGGTCGTGATAGTGCGAAAAGAGATCAAGGCTATCATCTCGACCAAGAACGATACCAATGAAGAACAACACATACTCTGTCTACTTCAGCTTCTACGTCACCCTAACATCATCCAATTTTACACCGCATTTTCTATCGGAGGCAGAAGCTCTTTGTTCTTTGAGTGTGCCGACCATGACCTAACGATCTTCTTCCAACAGGAGAGGCCATCTCATTTCGAAGACGATGAGTTGTTAAATCAACTGTTTGGTCTAGCTTCTGCGCTTGATCAAATCCATAATTACTTTTCTGAGGAGTACGACTTACGTCTAATTGGTTGTCATTACGACTTAACCCCAAAGAATATCCTTGTCAAGGGACACAGATTACTACTTTCGGATTTTGGTCTCTCGAGGCTCAAGTCCGAAGCCAAAGGCTCAGACTCGATGTTCAAGGGCGGCATTGGGGATTATCTTGCCCCAGAATGCCAGAGTTTGCAAGGCGATTTCTTGAAACATCGTATCAGACGTCCGAGCGACATTTGGTCATTTGGATGCATCCTTGCAGAGATGACCACTTATCTGGCGAGGGGACCTTCCGGAGTGACAGATTTTGCGGCAAAGCGAGAAGTCAAGTTTGCAGGATTTCTTACGCTGCATACCTTTCATCAAGGTGACAAGCCTCACAACCAGGTTCTAAGTTGGCTGAACGAGCTTCACAAATCCTCCGAAGCACCTGATTACACCCAAGAGCTTCTAACTATCGTAATTGAGATGATTGAATTCGAGGCTAAAAAGCGACTAAGCGCTAGCGAAGTCGCGAGGAGATTATTTCATCTCGCCCAGAAACGATTGCTCCACCGGATCCTTGGAAAATTCCGATTGGCACTACCTGAAGAAGACACAAACCTCATCATTCAATGCGAACGGCTCAAAATATGGGCACATCATGTCGGACTCAACACTATTCCAGAGAGAAAGGACATAGGTTGGCTCTCAAGACCAGGCGCAATGATACACTTCGGCATCATAAAAGCAATGTTCTATGAGCTTGACACAAGTCTTACGCTTCTAGAAGGTGAGACTAGGAGAGAAATAGGTGGACCAACGAGCGCATTCCGATGCAAAGCACTCCGAACCTGTATCGATAAACTTTGGGATATTCTGCCCCAGGACAAAATTTCGCCCATGTATGCTGAGCTTGAAAACCTGATTCTTACTAAGATGGAGTCCAAGGAAGATGACCTGAAGTCTGGCGACCTTCGCGCTACGACGAGCAGCATACCGGCAGCGAAGCGACTGCAGTCACTTATCACTACTAGACAAGCGCTAATATCCCTCAATAAATTTAAGATGGAAGACAATAGCTATTACGAAGAAACTTCGACGTTACATCACCTTGAGCACCTTGGCCAGAGAACCCTAGGTTACGTGGAAAGTGCAAAGCATGGAAAGCAGTACACTTTCACAGAGTACCTCCAATATCAAGAGGATTGGATTGACAAATTCGAACTTTTAATAACGAGAGTAAATACGAGTGTGGCTATATTGAAAAAAATCGAGGCCCTAAAATCGCTGCCAGTTTTGCAATGTCTGTACTTCAGTCATTTTCCAGACCGCCAGGCGTTCGGACTGGTGTATCGTCTGCCAAGTGGATTCTCGCTCGATGAGAGCGGAAGGGGTCAGCAGCTCCCTGTGACGTTGATGGAATTGATACGAAAGACTTCTTCACGTTCCAAGAGGCCGCCTTTGAATCGAGTCTTTGCTCTGGCACAAACGCTCGCTGCTGCTATTGTGACCCTCCACAAAGCTGGCCGCTTCCACAAAAGCATATCTTCATACAACGTGCTTTTCTTTCCCGGAACTCCCGAGTCCTTCGGCAAAGCAATAAATGAACCTTTCCTTGTGGGCTTCGCTCAGAGCCGAGAGATAGACGTAGACGCTTTCACTGTCGGCCCCACCCAGGATCCGATATTGGCAGACTACCAGCATCCTGGCTATCGGATTTGGGACTCCGAAACAGGTTTTAAAGCAGAGCATGATTTCTATAGTCTCGGTATCGTCTTGCTCGAGCTTGGTCGATGGAAACCACTTCGTCATATGACCAAGGGGAAAGAGACGCTTTCACCAGCAGCGCTAGCAAAACATCTACTACTGGAAGAAGTGCCACAGGTGGAATCATATATGGGTGAGATGTATCGTGGCATCGTTACAGCTTGTTTAGACGGGAGCGTTGGAAACCTTGCGGGAACGGTCGGTGCTAGTTGGGAGAAGTTTGAGCACATGGTAGTCGACCCGCTCACGAAACACCTTGCTATTCATCTATGACTGTCTTAGCTAACCTTAAGTCAATATCCTCGATTTGTTGAGCTACACGATTCAAATCGGGATGGTCTTTGTCCAGCGCTGCTTTTCGTGCGTTGAACACGTCGGTCAACAAGATCTTTGCGTCGCCCAGTCGATTCCAGGATCGATACATAAGAGCAAGATGCCACTTGCACTCTAGGACAGCTACATTTAACTCTCCTGACGTCTTGATTCCTTGCTCGATAGTCTGAAGCTGCATTACTTCAGCCATTTCTCGATCTCCTTTATCGAAAAGTACTCTAGCTAAGCTGTTCAGACTCGCCATGGTCGAAGGATGACTCTTGCCCCTCAGCAAAGTCCGGGCTTGTACAACTTGTCGAAGGATCGATTCGGCGGCTTCATATTTTCCTTGATGAAAGTAATTGTTCCCCAATGCTTGTGAGGAAATTAGTGTATCTGGGTGGAGTGGCCCTAGGACTTCCTTGCGCCCCTCAACAACTTGAATTAAACATGATTCTTCCTCTTTCCAGAACTTTTGCACTCTATATCCTGCAGCTAGATTGGCCATTGCAGTCAAAGTGAGATCGTGTTTCAAACCAAATCTCTTTTTACGTAGATCTAGTATCTGAAGCTCGATTTGTTGTGATTCCTTGATACGACCAAGCTTAGAGAGAATGGCTGCAAGATTTAGTTGAGTTGTCCATGTGAGTTCATGTTCCAAGCCCAGAGAAAAGTTGTACAACTCTATTACTTGCCGCTGTAAGTGTTCAGCTTCCGAAAGTCGATTCTGGTTGTAATACACCGCAGCCAGGCGGGTCATTGCTGACAACGTCATTTGATTTTCCATTCCTAGCTTCGTTTTTGCAACATCTAGAGCTTCCATAAGGAGCTTTTCCGCTTCTGAATGCTTGCCTAAGTTATTCGTGACGCCGGCTAAAGAAATCATGGTCGAGAGGACGTGGCCATCGTCTGGGCTAAAATGTTTTCGGAGCCAGTTCAGGACATATGTGCGTAATTCCTTCGCTTCTTCAAGTCTTCCTTGGTGAACATAAGTGACTGAGAGATCTCCTCGAACTTTCATGCCAATGGGGTCATCTCCGATCGTCTCACTGATGACCCCGACTATGTGCTCTTGTATTTCCGCAGCTTCTCGAAACATAGACCGTGATTGGTAGAGAAATGCCAGTGCCCGTTTAAGATCGCAAGTGACGCTGTTCATCTCCGTAAATACTTGGGCACAACCCTCCGCTTCCTCGATAAGTGACCTTTCGAGGACTTGGAACTCGCTAAGCGTGAGGTCCTGATATTCGCCAGAAACGTCGGCGGCAAAGAGATATTGGTCGCTTTCATGAGGAGAGCTGTTATCAAGGGCAAGTACTACCATTCGGGTAGCCAAGACCGCTTCCTCCAAGTCCGTCTTGGTATGCCCACTTTTCTCGAGCCAGGTTTCATGGCCACCATAGCTTCTTGCGTTTCCAAATCTTAGGAGTGAGCAAATCGCCATTTCAAATGCGGAAATCTTTTTACACTGTTCGCATTTGCCTTCTTCATACGATTTGTGAAGTTGCGACACGATTCCCACGCGGCCACGCCAGCCAGATTTCGCAAGGACGCAAATGAAATTTCTAATCTGAAGACGCCATAAGCAGATGAACTCAGCACATCATATATGGACTTTCCTTGAAGAGTGACTGGATATGTATTCCGAAATTCCAGAATGTATGGCCACCTTGCTCATAAATTGACGTATAAAGTGTAATGGGACGAGTTGCAAGGCTCTCTGCTGTTGATTCATTCTTGAGGAGGTTGATGAGGGTCTTCCAGTTCAACGACCGATTCTCACAGGTATCAGCAAGCGTAAGGTTAAATAGCTTGAGAATACTGTCTTCGCAAGCCAATACTGACTTCGAGTGAGCATGCTTGAACGCATTCTTTGCGTACTCCATTAGATTGCCTCTAGCCTTTAGTGTTTCTAAGTTCTTGATATCGTCCCACAATGCAGTTTGTTTTGTAGGCTGTGCTCCTCGATCGAGTGCACCCATCAATAGCCAGAAACAGATAAGACCATAGCTGTAAATGTCCATCTTCTGAGCTTCTTGCAGTGGGAACAATCTAGAATGATAGTCTGGTGCGGTCCAGATCTTGGAATACGGCAGCTGTACTAATGTCTTTCTCGGATCATGGCTCATGGATGAATATCCAAAATCGGACAATTTGGCAAGTAGTCTGCTGTCATCAGAGCCATGGAACAGAAGGACGTTGGATGGCTTGACGTCTCCATGAACAGCTTCTAGTTGAAATCAGCATTCAAGGATGGATCATACAGGAAAGTGATGAGGGCGTACGGCTCCCATGTAGCAGCTCTAGTGCGTAACCTAGCTGTATACAAATACCCAACACATCTTTGAATTCCACCGATGCAGCTTTACCGGAATGTAGAAATTGTTCGAGGTCCCCCAATGTCGCTCTCTCGAAAATGAGAACCGGATGAAGCCTTCCATTCCCATCGATGTCGAGACAGCAGCCTTCCAGTCGAATGACATTTGGGTGCTCCCGTATCGGAGGGTTACTGAGAATAAAGAGCTCGTTCACCCATTTTCCTACATCAGCATTGATAGGCGCTCCCGACGTGCGTACACGCTTGAAGGCATAGCTCATTTGCGAATGTAAGACAGCTTGGTTCACTCTGGCGGTGCCGCCTACGCCGAGCGAACTTCGCGCAGGTTGCCATTTGAGAGCAAGCAAAGGGATTCCGCAGCTGTGCATCAAGGAATAGAAGGTGATTATGTTGTTGAAATGACCGAGTACGGCTGCTTGATCGTCCTCGGAAAGCTGGGTGTACGCTGAGCCGGAAGACATGAAGAAAGGATCATATTCATCTGACATCCTGGCAACTCTTTTAAAAGCAATTATGCTAGTGCTGAAAACAGCTAAATTAAAGAGGTAGTGATACGAGAACCCGAACAAAATTGAAGGTATGTATGCGAATATAGTTTGTTGCATAGGTTCTAAGTTATGTTGCCAAAGAGATTTAGCGGGTTGATGCCTACGTGGCGGCCTAGTCACGGATCTAAGATTCTCCGATGCCAAGACTTACTAGCTTAGAGGCGCCCAATTTCAGAGGCAACCTCCTTCAAATATAGAGGCGTTCAAGCCAACACAACATCGTTTATAAGGAAAGGGGATGTGGGGGATTTGTGGATTGGGGGAATAATTGGAGGGAAGAGAGGTTGGGGGTATTTATACAGCTCGATAGCACGTTGTGAATGTGTCACGGTTAGTGTGTGTCAGGCTTCGAAACGGAGGGAGCTGAGCTCCATGGAGCTGGCCGCTATACCTAATCTAGTATCCGCTAAACTGATAGAAGCTAAAGGACTACTTAATCAAGCCTAGTGGCCAGCTCCACGGAGCTCAGCTCCCTCCGTTTCGAAGCCTGGTGTGTGTTGGTTAGGGAAGGAAGATAGCGGTCGTACCACGATCAGCTGATAGTCACCAGGAGCACGTGATGGATAGCGTGATGATCACACGGAGAAGTAGAATATAAAAGCCCACTCAGACTGAACCAGCGGACGCTATGGATGGATATCCATAGCCCCACTATCCGGAGTTCCGGATAGTAGGTATCCGGATAGCTCGTCAATTGCCTAATTAGGCAATAGTGAGGCTGAGGCTGAGGTGTAGCAGAAGCGTTTCCGTGTTTGCTTTTGCCAGTGCCAAAACCCATGTTCGCGCCAAGTATCAACACTTTGACGTCGACGTCTCCAGAAAACACCTTCAATAATCTATCTGTAAGTCCAGGTCACATGGTTACCTCGTGACTATCATCATGTACATAAGGCTGCTCACCAGCCATCTCTCCTAGATACATCTGATCACACCTACACCACACTTGTACCATACTCAATACACCTTGTACCAATCCACACACAAACTTACACTATCAACCAGCTACAATGGGTCCCAAAAAACGTACAAGTAGCCGAAAAAGGCAAAGACTATCGGAGAATTCACCTGTAATAATCCCAGAGTCCCTAGGTGACGAGGTGGTGGAGTCCGGGCCGTCGACGTGGATCCTCCCTGACCCCCTGACAACCTGTCAATACCTACCGAACTCGATAGCGAGAACCTTCCAATTCCTACAGAGCTACAAAACGTCAATCGCCCTGTACAGGGCCATGATATTAATAACAGCTGTAGATTTAAGCTTTACGCCACCTCTGATGGTAAAACACTAGCTATTGCCTAGTAAGTCTCATCTCTCTAGGCACTATCCGGATAGTACTATCCGGAACTCCAGATAGGTATCCGGACGATGGATATCTATCCATGGCGACCACTGGACTGAACACGAGAGGGAACATAGCAATCCACACTCTTTTGACCGCTGTGTATTGAGTGTCCTCAAACCCCGACAGAATGCGACACTGAAGTGCCACCGCGTCACTCTGTCGATCGATTCGTTCTATGCAAACGCAGACACACGCTCTTCAATCATAAACGGACGCAGATCGCGTTGGCGTGGTTCAGCGGTACTTCAATCTATTATGTAGTCTATCATTGTGTCCATGCATCGAGTACACATTCCAGCACGTTTCCTCGCACGGAGCGTGATGATGGCTGCGCAGAGCGGCGGTCCTGCGAAGGTGTTGTGTTTTATGGCGTATGTGAGCGCATCGACTGCGCGTTTGCAGGGCTCGAAGTGGGATTTGGTGTGGCCGCAGCTGAGGAATTCGTCGATGACTCTTGTGCACATAGTTGGGTATAGTTCGCAGTGGTAGAAGCGCAGTAGGGTTTTCAAGGGCTTTCTCAACAATCGAAGAAGACTAATTTCGTATATATGCCATGATCATTTGTTTTAAACAGTGATGTGGGTAATATCGTTGGGTGATAGATATGGCATGGAATTTGAATATGATGGCCATTATGCGCTCGGAATTAGCATTTATTTTCCAACGAGGAACCTATTGAAATCTGCTAATAAGATTCTCAGGTACCTTCCATCAACAAATTCACCACATTCTTCTGTCCTGCATTGACCCAAGTGCACCGTGCTGAGATGTACTCCTCTGCACGCGCAAGCTTAACCGGTGGGGGTTGGATATTAAAGGACCTAGAGAGGGAATGTAGTATATCAAGAGGGACTTAGTGACCAGAGGCGCCTGTGATGCAGTCGTGTGGAAGTGACAGAGCTTTGTGTTCACTGTCAAGCCACTCCTCAACTGTCAAGTTCTGAGAATGAGCGTGAACAGATGCATTTACGAACTCAAAATCGGAAAGACGTCGTAAGAATAAGAATAATTCCAGATGCTTATCCTACGTTCCTAACCCCGCGTAGCCGGAACCAGGATCCACGCGAAGCAGTACCCTCTCCTAACAAGCACTCCTTCCCCGAACACTACAGCACCCCCCCTCCTACGTAGCCCCCCCAACAACCCAAATCTCATTCGTCGAATCCGACGTCATAAACAGCTGCCCCTTCGGCCCCCACGCCATCCCCACCGGCCTAAAGCATCGCGTCGGGCAAGCCCCGTTATTAGCATTGTACATGATATTCTGAGCCGCGGTCTGCGAAGTCGAGGGTTCGGTGGGCATACCCGTCGACGGATTGAACGCGACTTTGCTCAGGCGGAAGCCATCCGGTGGGTTGCGATTCCTGGCATAGTCAGTCATGATCGTGATTAAAGGTGTGGAAATGGTGCGTACCAGGAGCCGTGGAAGGTGATGTAGGCAGCAGTGCCGTTGGGGTTGAACTTGATGTCGAGAGGCGCGGTGTGGCTTGGGAAGCACAGCTTGGGAGCTTGTCGCGATGAGCACGTCGCGTCCGTGACAGCGCCGCTGGGATTGCCGATCGCGAAGTTCTGGCCTGTCTTGAAAGTGCCGGGGTTCGGGAGTACGGTGGGGTCCCAGACGGCGAAGCACTGGGGATAACCAAAGTTTGCGCCTTTGAGAGTGTTGTTGGCATTGCTGATGATGCCGTGGTAGTTGAGCTCCTCGCACGGGTTGGTGTTGTGGATATCCTTGTTTTCGCGCGACATTTGGTCAACGCTGTTTTCGACCGACCACTGACGTGTTGTGAGTTGAGTTGCTCATGCGAACTTTGAGATACTTACAATGCCACCTAGGGGGTCTTCTCCAATACCCACCGAATTCCGAAGGCCCCATCCGAGTATATCTCCGGTAAGATAGTCTGCAGCAGCACTCCTAATCTTGGTAATGCTGAATGCGCGAATCTGGCTCCTTCCAGAACTCTCTTGCGCAGTCGGACTGTCGATGTTGCCATTTGAGCCCCGAGAAACCAGCAAGGTATCGGGCGAAGATTTCGGAATGAGCAATGTGCGCGTGTTATGACCCCCGTTATTCGTGCCTGAGACGACGGTTTTCTTATTGCTGACGGTACCGGTCGTGCCATCATAGTCCCAAGCATATACAGCGCTGACTGAAGATGCGAAGAGAATCTTGCCGTCAGGAGATAATTCTAGGCCATGGTTGAGCTAAGTTCGCCGCTTGTCAGCCATCTGTGAATATATTCAAAGAGATGGCGTACCGAGGTGTCTGCGACCAACTGCTTGCTTGACTTGACACAGACGTTCGTACCACCATTATCAGTCAACTGAATATACCTGATTCCGTAGCCGCCCTGCTCCGACGTCAAAAGGTTGCCCTGCTTATCAAAAACGATACCGCGCGGGCCTTTCAACCCATTCATTACAACTCGTCCAGAGTAGCCTGAGGCGAATGTCGGTGCGTTGGCAGGATTGATAGTTGCGCAGGTCTGAGCGAGGGCTTGCGGCAGCAGTGCCACGAGTGCAACCATAAAATGATTGATGATGGCCATGTCTGCAGCATGTACCAGCGTCCAGGTCGAGGAGATGAGGAGTGGAGCAGTGCATCGACGGTCCCGCGCAGTTTAAGTAGGTGCTATCCGCTGCCTTTCCCTCTATTCATGGCACCTCCCAAACGCGTGCTCGCTCCCCAAGAGAAATTGACGTCGTCGATAGCATCATAGGCTACCCTGTGCAACTGGACCATGCCTTCTTCCAAACAACGCCATGGCACTAGCATTTGCTGGCGAATGGCGACATCGCACCACTCATCAATCGAGCCTTGGTGTTTGGTGTCTAATCGAGGGAGAACCAGGGAGAGTCGTGGGATCTGTAATACCGGACAGGAATGCGACTCGACTGCCGAAGTGCAAGGGACAGCCGTTGGTCTAGCGAACTCGTGTAGATGAAGTGCCAAGACGAGAAACAGGAAGCCAAAAGACGGGAAGACTTGGGGGAGAGCTTGTTTGGAGATTAGCGAACCAGAGTTGGTTTTCTAAAATACCATTTGTTCGGAGGGAGATGCGTTTTAATTTGTGACTCGCGGACAGGCTAGGGCATAACGCGGGGGCGACAAGGATTTGATTGCACGTTTCTCTCTGAGACCTACGAACAGGCCGAGGATGAATGCATGGATAAGCCTGAGGGTTCTATTTTATCGCAGAGCGTTCTCAGTGGCTGCGCGTTGTCGGTGGCCGGCTGCAATCGTCGGGCATGATCACTCGAAATAGAGCAGCAGACAGTCGAGCACCGGTACATGGACTGACGGAAAGGAAGTCGCATAGAACAGGCTGCAGGGTTGTAACCTGGCTGGGTATTCAGGACGAAGAATCGCCCACGTCTGTTATAGAAGCTCCTTTTGGCACATTTGTCGCCATAACAGCCACCTGGTTTCCCAGTTCTCTACCAACGCCAAATCGCCGGTTCTCAGCCAAGGGCCACGCGCATTATGGTCATGTTAGTCGTAACTCATCGCTCAAGCGGGTTGCTCGTAAGCCCTCTTGATCACTCTCGCGAACTCTGCACCACTGTGAGCACGGCACTAGGATGATTCGAAAGCTTGCACTCACGATCAAACTTCACATTCTCCCTGACCACGGTCCCCTTCGCCTCGTTCTCCTTGTTCAGAGGCACCTTGACTTTGTCACCCTCGACAGACCAGCCGCATACAGTGCCCACAAAGTGTTCAAAGTCCTTGCTCTGGAGGTTCAACCAGGACTCGAGTATTGACCGATTAATCTCCCGAACAGCCTGGCTGACCGTGACCGCAATGCGCACTCGCATGAGCTCCTCGAATCCGCTCACATCTGCCACCAAGTCGGCATACAGATCGTCCGAGTCTAGAGTGCTCCAAAAAGCAGCGTAGTCTGCACCTTCAAGGAGATTGTTGAGCACATTGAGCTTCTGGACGGCTTCAGACAGAGGAGCATCGCCAGCTGCCGGGTTTTGTGACGAAGACGAAAGTGGAGCGAGGACATGTGGCGGCAAGAGTGAGAGACCAAGAGAAAAGTCCGGGTTCGGGAAGACGGTGAGGGCTTTGACGAGGATGTTGGTGATGGTCTCGTCGCGGGCAAGATGGGGGTTGAACTGATATCTATGAGGTCTATGGTCAGTCTCATGCCGCAGAAGAACGAGCGCGCCAAAGAGAAGTGCAAAGTCAATCAGATAGAGCTAATATTGTGGCTTCAGCGGGTGGAGGGATTCAGTCTCCGATCCCTCAGGTAATAGGAAACGTTGTGGTTATTTGTTCATCATTGAGGCTGCGACAGATGCCTTAAGGAGATGTGTCGAATGAATACGTACAGCTTCATGAGTGCCAGGTTCGAATAGCAGTCGTAGGTCTGGTTTTCGCATTGCTGCATGACATAGTCCTGGAAGACGGTCGTCGTCTCCGGGTTGTAGCGGTCGAGGCCATTGAGGATCTGTTCGATGTGATCCGGGCGCTCGGGCGCGTAGTCGAAAGGGACGCCCATTATGCTTGGTTGGGATGTGCGACGCCGTCGTCGAGTGGTGGTGGGCTGGATTTTGCGATGTGAAAGTGGCGTTATGTAAGCAGGACGATGCCGCAGCCGACATTTTGCCCGCGAAGCGGTTAGCAACAAGGTCACGCACTACGTGACATCGCGTTGTGTGGATGTTCAGACGGAGCATCTTCTCCTCCACGAGACTTTCCCCCGAGAGGAATTCTCTTTTCTTCTGCGACGAACTAAGATGCATAACTTCATAAGGCCCAGGTCGGCTTCGAGCTCTCAACCGAGAGTTCTCGAGTGTCAAATAAAGGATGCATGCTTTTGCCATTATAATCGGGACTTATTGCTACACGTTGACTGAACAAAATTACACCTAATGAGCAGGTTACCGCTCTGGAGTCTTCAAAAAGTGTGCTCCCAGCCTACTGGCGAACGTGGGCAGTCCTGCCATGGGATAGGTGTCTGTCCGGTCCCTCCACTCTCAACATAAACTTCAGACGTAACATGTGACGAACGAGGTAATAAACCGGACATCTACTGTACCGAGTACAATACGAGAGCATCTTTCGAGGCGGAACTCTTCTAAACGCATGTAAGACATCAAGCATCGTTATCAAATAAACCCAACGTTAAAGTGTCCCTTAATGGCCCTTTTAAGTCATTTGTATTGTCGCGTAGCTGTTTCTGCTCTGCAAACCAGCAAGCAACAAGATGCTCGATACAACAACTGTACCGCTAAACCAACATGTTCCGTAGCCCCGTATCCAATTTTCAATCATGCATATGCGCTAAACACAAAACATCACTCAAATCCACCACCATCACCTCACCCTCGCCTTCGGCGGTGTCCTCACCACCCTCCCCGTCTCCGGATCCACGTCATACCGACTCTCTCTATCGTCCGCCGTTTGTATCGAATCCTCCCCCACACCACTATTCTCACTCCCCGTTTCAATCCGCGGCAGCTCCAACGGCCTTCCCAACGACGGCCTCCTGCCCTTCGGCCGCCCACTCATACTACTCCCCGGCCCATACTGCATGCACGCCGAATCATTCCCCCCGGTATGCAAAAGCCCTATACGATGTAGCAATACCCTCGTCGCGCTCCTCAGCGTTGGTATGCACGCAGCGATCAGCGACGTCTGGACCTCGAGCATGGACAGGAATCCAAAGAGCGACAGATACGCGCCCATGTCCTTGCCGTTGAGGTAGTTGGGAACAGCGAGTCTGCCGGCCAGAATCGCTTTTGCGAGCGAGAAGCTGGAGGCGACGAGCCCGAGCGCCATGAGCCCGCCGATGACGACTTTTTCCTGCAGCGGGCGCCGGATTTTGCCGAGGAAGGTGAGGGGCATGAGGCTGAAGACGATGTCGCTGCTGACGTTGCAGGCCGAGGTGATGAAGACGGCTGTGTGGTTGGCCGAGTCGCTGGTGCAGCGGAAGTGCGTGATTTTGTTTTGCACGTCCCAGAGTTTGGAGAGCGGGATGCATTGGATGAGGTTCCAGATGCCGGTGAAGATGATGAGGAGGATGTTGAAGCCGATCATGGTGAACATGAATATTCTCCAGCCCTTGTCCTGCTGGAAGCGAAGCAGCATGCATGCGATGCTAATCTTCACGAGGCCGGTGGACCAGGCCCAGAGTGGCATTGTGAGGGCGCCCCACTTGGAGTTTGCGTGTATGTCGTCAAAGGTTCGGTATTTCGGGTGTCGGCCGCCCCAGGCCCACATATTTGGCATGGTCGCAAAGGCAAACATGACGGTTAGTATAGCCTGAGGTTGTTAGCGTTGTTTATGTTGCTTAATGGGAAGAAAAATACAAATGCAACGGTGACCAAGTAGTCGTCCACGGTGAATCTCCATGGGAATGCTCGCGTGTAGACCCGGGCAAACACGACAATCGCTGCGATTACTTGGAGGACAAAGGTAACGATAAGAAATGCGGTAGCAACCTCCCACTGATACTGGGTAGTTGAAATCTTCATGGCAGGATCCAAGCCATGGCCCGTCTGCCTGGTTTCCAGATGCGCGTACATCTCAAATCCAGACGCCATGTCGGCAGTGCTTCGAGCAGAAAAGAAATAAGAAGAGTTCAGAGAGAGAACTTCAACGTCTGGTCAAATCGAGATCCCGAAAACCCGATCAATCCCCAGCTATTTGAGACTCATGACCGGCAAACCGCTCTTAACACGAGGAGCTAAGGCGACGACATATGTATTATGAGGCCTGGAAGCCGGATGTGCTACATGACCGGGACTTTCATTAATGATCTTCCTAAGGACGCACAAGCCGAGGATTTTTCTGGGAGCTGTTGGTCATCCCCCTTGCAGTGGCTCACGATGCCTGCAGGATCTGATGTGACAAGCAGCGGTTAGTGGACGATGACTGGCCTGCGGGCCAAATACAGTTTACCAGGGCAGGACGCCACGATTCGAGCCGAAGACGCGTCGTACTTTTACAAGGGTAACGCGAGGGAATCGATACAGGATGGGGAGGGGAAGCTCACCCGCAAACCGGTGGCGTCCGCCAATCTCTTTTTTTCATCGACCAGAGACGGATACCAATGGGAGAAAAACGCCTCTTGCCCTGCTTCATTTCGAAGCTTCCATTCTTGTAGTCCTCGCCTTGCTGTGTAAACACCCTCCCCGATCCTTCTTCAGCTGGCAGTGGCGTGGCGTGAATGACAAAGTCAAGCGCCTTGCGTTCCCATGGATAAACGCTGCCACGCCAGGTTCAAGGATTTCGCTTCAATTGTCCTAATACGTGACGCCATCGTTTGACCTGAGCTTCGATTGGACCGAGCGGCTCTTTAACCGTCCTCCACATGTATTTAGGCCCCGTCATTACTAGCGGGGAGAGTCTGTACAACCAACCGGGAGGGTTTGTTCGAGCAGAGGTCAGACCGGTGTGGTGACACAGAGCACTGTGCGTTGTGCTGTGCAGGGTGGTGCAGCAGAAGCAGAGGTTCGGTTAAATTGGGCCTAGGAGAAATGCGGGGGGCATCCTGATTCGGCACTCGGTGCCGCAAACACGAGACTTGGCGTGATGCGCTCTGCCTTCAATTTTCGCATAACGAGGTGGCATATATGCGCATTGAAGGCCAGTAACACAAGTCAAATTCGTCCGCTGACTCTTCAGAGCGACAGGGCAGCTGTTTGAGCCGCTGTCCTCCGAGATGCTTGCTTTACCTCAGCATCGCTCCCTCAAGCGAATGTCTGATAGAAATGGTAGACGCCGCCACAGCAAGCCATATATCCCACAATTCCTGCGAGTAAGACACCTTATCCATGTTCGGCACTGTCCATTGATCCCAGCGCCGATCAGGTGGGTCTTTTGTCTCCAGGGTTATTTCAACCAGTTCAACTCCCAGAATACAGAGTGGGCGTTGAAGAGTACCTACCATACAAGGCGAGAGCAACAGGTTTAATCACGCAAAGCAAAGAGGAAGGCAGACTGAAAAGTAACAATGATATTCGGGACAAATGCGTCGTTTACATGCGGTGCCAGAACGCCTAGCAAAGCATATCAACACTGGATGGTTGTGGTGCCCTCCAGATACATGTGAAGCGTCTAACACAGATGTACAAGAACGAAATTCGCTGTAGATTACCAAAAGATCTTCCGGGGTGTAGCAGTTATTTCGTGAGAAGAGGACCGCCTTTCCGAGCCTTCTCAGCCGCAATATCGGCAAGCTTCTGCAGCTTCTCGGCGCGAATCTGGCGAAAGTATCTGAACAAGAGGATGAAAGACAGCTCAATCCTCTCCTTGGTCATCATAAGGAAACCTTGAACGAGCAGACCTTTCACGATCTGTGGGCCGATGCCTTTGAAGAGACCGAAGAGGCCTTCGTGCTCCACGATGTATGCCATGACTTCGCCAAAGGTCTTGAAGGGTTTTCCATTTCGGGCTGGTGGAGGCTTCGACTGAAGGCCCACCTTTGCGACAATCAGCGGCTGTGTTGCGATGGTTGCGAGGGCCTTAGACATGGCGCCGAGGACAAAGGCTTCCCAAGGTTTCAGCGTTGCTCGACCAGGGAATAGCGAATCTTTCAAACGCTGGTACGCTCCGTATGTGATTGCCGGGTTGACAACCAGCACTAAGCTGGCCTTTAGCCCCCTCCACAAGCCAGTCCACCCATCTTCACTGTCAATGACTTCCCTCCCAGTGGCAAGCAGGCCCTTTCGCTCGTGCTTGCTGACTGTCTGTTGTCTTGTTGTGACGACCGCCACAGGTATCGTGAACAGTTGTGCCAAAGCTCCCGCGACTGCGCCCAGCGAGAGCTCAATTGCCGTGCCAGGTGCTGACGAGGTCTTTCGAGACGACAGGTAGAGACTACGAACAACGGTATACCAGTAAAAGTAGGCAAAGTTGGTCGATGCTACGCCAATCAAGGACCCAGTCATTCCAGCGTAGAGCCCAGCAAGCCCGTCGGCCTTGACTATCTTCGCAATGGCATCGATGGCGGAGTCGTAGTGCTGGTCGTCGGCGGGGTTTCCCTCGGCAGAGGATGGGGAGCGCTTTATCTGAACCTGGAGACGTGTCTTGACTCTATCCAAACGGTCAGTTCCTGGCGTTTGACTTTGCAATATCTGAAAGGCTGTTTGAAGGCAACTGCCGAAGGTGTACTCACATGTCAAGAGGATACACCAGAGCGTTGGCCAGGACGGCGCCAGCAGAACCCGCGACGGCACTTCCCCAGGGAGGCAGCTTCTCCATTTTCGATTGTCCTGCCATTGTTCCTGCACCGGCGTGGGCGGAAGGGGGAAGGAGAGGTTGGGCGTCGCAGGCCAGTCACGGCAAGCAATGACGGAAGCTGTGGGGTCCGCTGTATTAGATTGAGCGGCAGGTCGCTATCGCATGGCGGCCAGACGAAGGATAAGGGAGAGAGACAAACACAGAGATTTCAAGGTGTAACGCAGACGAGGCGGGCTGGGAGCGTCCTTGTCAATGTTCCTGCCGATAAAAGAGCAGCTGCCCGCATGGCTGACGAGACCCGAAAACGACCGAGGTTGAAGGGTGCGCCGTGCCAAGTGATCTCCGAGTCCGTGTCGCGTAGCGTCGACTCTAATTATCGCAGGACGGTGACGAGAACTACAAGGCATGAAATCAATCGATGTGCTACTGGCCTTGATAGTTCGTTTGCCATCTCAAGTCAAGAGATATGGCTGTTTGTAAAGGGCCGCCTCAGGCCGCCTCGGCCCGCTCGCAAGTGGCGTGGAAGGTGCGACGCGACCAGAGTGAAAGCGCGCACGTGCCTCGGCGTCGTGGGGGCAGCGCCATACGCAAACGCCTTCAGCCTCAACACCACTGGCCCATCACCAAATCTCGTCACCGCCCACACTGTTTCCAAATGATCTACCCTCTCGGCTGGGTGCCCGACTCTCCTGAGCACATTTATTGATCGCCAAATTCTTTCACTGCACGTCCATCGTTTCGAACATAATGGCAGACTTGCGGGCACAAGCCCAGGCTTGCAAGGATGCTGCGAAGGTGCGTATACATTTGTGTGGGAATGGCACCGCTAATTTCATGTGTAGGATTCTCGCTCGAAGCTAGATCGCGCTACTAGCAAAGAAGATGCTTTCGCTGCAGCCCTTGCCGCCGCGGATAGCCTCATCAAGGCGATGAAACTGACCTCGGATCCCGATGAGAAGGGCCAGCTCAAGGCCGAGTGCAATGACCTACTTGGCGTCGCGTCCCGCATCAAAGATTCGACAACCTGGCCTCCAGCGGCACCTTCCCTGCCACCTGCCCAGGCAAGCCCGAAGAACGTCGAGATTGGCCAATGGGCAGCAAACGTCGCTCAGTCTGTCCAAGAAACTGCGTCCAAGGATACCACCACCTCTCAGTCATCCCATATTACAGCCCATTCAAGTGTCCCACTCCTTGACCTATCCACTGAGAGTGATGCTCAATCAAACAAAGGAAATGGTCCTACCCACTCAGGTGTGCCACTCGTTGACCCATCCTCTGAAACTGATTCTCAGTCAAGCACAGGAATTGGTCCTGCCCACTCAGGTGTGCTACTCGTTGACCCATCCCCCGAACCTCGTTCTCAACCAGGCAAAGGAAATAGCCCATTTCAGCCGCACTCTTTCACCGGTCAAGCGGCTATTGTTCCGACGACTGCTTCTTCCGTGGCGCAGCTTCTTTCCCTAGGAACGTCACGCGATCGCCCATCCGACTCCCAGTCGCCCGTGAGGCGCCTCAAGGAACCTATCTCAACGCGGAAGCGGTCCAAGCGAGAGGAAATTATCGTTCTCAAGGCATCAGTCGTGAATGGCTTCAAGTTTCCTCCGTGGGATAAGATGCCATCAGCGTCGGAGTTTGCATTGGAGGAGGGTGCAGAGTCTTTTGTGTATGTACATTACACGATGAAGACTGCGAATTCTAACATTGCCAGGGACAAACGCGATCTGGCTCTATCAAAATATCAGCAACAGTTCTTCTCTGGTTGGATTTCTGCCGTGCAGGCAATCCCCCCGCCATCCATGTTTCCCAAGAATCGAAACGGACTGGGCCCGCTGATGAAGTCAAACGCCTCAATCGACTTGGTACAGGATGCAGCGACGGATTGCTCTGTGGTTGCGAGTCTGTGTGCAGGAATAGCACGAGCAGAGCGGGGACATGACCAGGTATGTGTAGTCTGCTGCGGCTGTTGGACGAGACTAACGGATCAGATTTTGTCCAACATGATTGAGCCTTGGGACAAGAACCTAGGGAGGCCTCTCCTGTCTCCCAACGGAAAGTACATTGTCAGGCTCAATTTCAATGGCTGCTGGAGGAAGGTTGAGATAGACGATCGCCTACCAGTGTCAAAGACACACCGACTGCTTCATGTCATTGACAGGAGGAACCCTGCGCTTCTATGGCCTGCCTTGCTCGAGAAAGCCTATCTCAAGGTTCGCGGAGGTTACGACTTCCCCGGGAGCAACTCGTGTGGTGATCTCTGGGCATTGACAGGCTGGATCCCTGAGCAGGTGTACCTACAAGAGTATGTTTGCCACATTCAGACCCACAGACAGTTGCTAACTGAACCAGGACTGATATCGTTCCCGGCCAGCTATGGTCACGAGTCTACAAAGCCTTCCTTTATGGCGATGTGCTGGTCACGGTGGGCACTGGCAAAATGTCCAGCAAGCAGGAGCGGGAGCTTGGGCTCGAGGGTCAACACAGCTACGTGGTTCTCGACATGAAGGAGACAGATCATGACCGACTACTATTGGTAAAGAATCCGTGGGTCGAAGGAAAAGGATGGCGGGGGCCGCGGCCGTCATCTGCGCCGTTGGTGGAGTCAACATCGTCCAGCAGCGACTCCCGAAGCAGCACAAATTTGTACAACCGGGATAGCCTTCCGTCGATAGCCCGACCCCACCCCACAACGTTCTGGATAGCTCTCGAGCACGTCATCCAACATTTCGAGAGCCTGTACCTGAACTGGAATCCGGGACTATTCCGGCATCGCCAAGACATTCACTTTGAGTGGACGATTCCGAGCGAGAGCCCTATAGGATGCATTGTGGACAACCCGCAGTTTTCGTTCTCAGGAAAGGATGCGGATGCCGTGTGGCTCCTCCTCACTCGGCATTTCCGCAACGCACCGGAAGAAGCTCGAGATGAGTCGGACGCGTTTCAAGACGGGTCCGTCCGCGGAGACTCGCAAGTCATGTCATCGGGAGAGTCTCTCAAAGGATATATGAGCATCTTTGTCTGCAACGGCAAAGGCGAGCGTCTGTATACCAAGGACACCTATGTCGAGAGCGGCCCGTACGTCAACACGACTCAAAGCTTGCTTAGGTGGGACTGCGACGCAGGGTCACCTTTCACGGTCGTGATTGACCAAGAGGAACTGCCCGCTTCCACGTACACGTTCACTCTGTCGGCCTTTTCGAACACGGCCATCTCGCTGGAACCCGCCGTACAGAAGCTCCCTCTCGAAACTTGTGTCATTGGGGAATGGACGAAGCAGACGGCAGGCGGAAGCCCGAGCTCGGGGCGTTATTTCGAAAACCCTCAATATTCGTTGGAGCTCAGGCAAACGTGCGATCTTGCAATTCTGCTGACGAGTTCCCACGACTCGAATCAGATACACGTCAAGCTCGCCATTGGTCACGGAAAGCGCATGTACCGGCTTCAGAGTCGCGACGTGCTCGCCGACTCTGGCGACCACCGCCGTGGCAGTGTCCTGGCACGCATCAAGGACCTACAGCCGGGGCTTTACACCATCATCTGTTCGCAGTTCGAGGCGGAGAAGATTGGAAAGTACAAGCTTCGAGTCGACAGCACGGAAAATGTTGTTCTGAAGCCGATTCCGCGAGACGGCGCGGGTTTGCTGTCACAGAAGCTTGCTCCGGCGTGCTTTGGAGCCAAGGTGCACAAGATCGCAGCGCCTCTTGTTCCACACCGACTCGCACGTTACACGATCGTGGCGCGGTTCAAGAAGGCAAATAGCCCGCGCTCCGCGGACCTGGGGATGGTGGGTAGGAGCCCCTTCCGACTGAGCGTGGAGCGCGGACGAGGCCCGCAGAGGCATTTCGTCATTGCCAGCGAGCGAGGCGACTATTCGGATTCGGCTGTTGTTCGAACGGAGAGCGCTTCAATCGATCCAAGTGAAAACGCCCTCAACGACTTGTACCTAGTGCTGGACAGGCTGTCGGGGCCTGGAGGTCCTATTGAAGAGTGGTACGACGTCGAGATCTTCACGGACATGCCCAAGGCTTTTGAGATTGGCGTATGGAGGGAATGGGACTATGATACCTAGAGGGTTGAGGTCCAGGGCTAATGGGTGGCGATGGGCTTTGCAAGGCTTGCTGGCGATATACGGCGTTTCGGTGGCGGTTCTCCGCGCCTGCTGTGCAATGGCACTCTGGGTTTGTGAGTCGGTTACAGACGGCTCGAGGCATTGGTAGGCGGCATGCATCAGATACAAGGGTAGCAACACCGGTCTACTCGTCACTTTGTGGGACAGACAGAGAGTGGAAGTGGTTATTCCGTCCGGGGGTCACTCGGGCGCGTGTGCAGCACAGTCGAGCGTGGCCCGCATGCAGATGAGTGAATGGTCATGAGCCCTGATGGTTCGTGTGCTAGTGATTGGACCTAGTTTCACACCGCCCTCGACAGATCCCTACCACGTTTCAGTGCGCGCAGAACCGCAGAAAGATACCGGCCAGGTGCCTATCTGCTGATATCTTGCCATCAACTCTCGCCTCTGATTCTCGCATTGCTCCACAAGCAAGAGTGCCCTCGCCCGCCTTCTCTTGCACCCCTTGACCCCGCCAAGGCCCGATAAGGTTATCGGCTCGCATACGTCAGTAGCGGGAGCTCAGCGCAGACTCGACGCTCCTCGACGCGCACGCAGCCCTGCTCTCAGCCATTTCGGACAACGCAGCGTCCTCTCCAGCAGACGTCCAGTTCGCAGCGAGCCGCCGACCGTCCGCCATGGCTGAGGCATCTGCCCCTCCCACGTTGGGGTCGACAGACGCCTCACCGTCAGTTTCCGCCGCCGCATCCAAGGAGCCGTCGAGAGCTCCCACACCCGCGAGTGCGCCTGTGGAGAAGCCGCCGGACGACAGCTCCAAGCTCAAGACGTTTCTGAGCATCTTGAGGAGGTAATGCCACCCTACAACTGGGACGAAGCTCCAGTCGCTCAGATAGCTAACTGCACGCAACAGGTTCATTGGCGTCTCAGACCTCGCTGCCATTCGCTTCTCACTCCCAGCACAACTCCTCGAGCCCACGCCGAATCTGGGTGCGTCTACTACTCTTGCTGCCCATTCGGTGGACTCCCCGCACTCGACAGGAACATATTCTGACTGGGAGTAGAATACTGGAATTACTTGGATCGGCCAGAGGCATTCATTAGGTGGGCAATGCAGCTGTTGAGGGTGGGTGAGTGCTGACAAGCCTAGTATTGGCGACTCGGACGAGCCTCTCGGGCGCATGCTTGCTGTCCTGCGGTTCTGGTTCACCAAAGACCTGGTGGGTTATGTCTAGACACGATTGAGACGGCACCTGATGTGGGGCAGAAATACGTCAAGGGCAAGCCAGTAAAACCCTACAACTCCACCTTGGGCGAGTTCTTTAGGGTAGGTCCTGCGCGAGTTTGCCTGTTCTCAGCTCACGGTGCACAGTGTAATTGGCAAGTGGAAGACACTTCTCCCCAGCTCAAGCATCGACCCGATTCAGCTCCTTCCAGTAGCTCTGCCAGCGCTACCGGTGACAAATTTGTCAAAATCTCCTACCTCACCGAACAGACGTCCCACCACCCTCCCGTTTCGGCCTTTTACATTGACTGTCCGGAAAAGGGCATCATTGCGCGAGGCTTCGACCAGCTGAGTGCCAAGTTCACTGGGACAAGCATAAGGGTCATTGCCGGCGCACATAATCTGGGCATTTTCATCGAGCTCCAGAAGCACAACAATGAGCAATACCAGCTCACACACCCGGCTGCGTACTTGGGTGGTTTGCTGAGGGGTAAGAGGCACATATATGCGTATTAGGGTTGCGCTGATGAAGAACAAGGCTCACTTAGCGTGTCCGTCGCAGACTCGTGTTTCGTTACCTGCGCCCAGACCAAGACCAAGGTCATCTTGGAGTATCTCGAGGAGGGGTGGCTCGGCAGGTCGCAAAATAAGGTCGTGGGCGTCATCTTCAAGTATGACCCTAACAACGATACAAAGACGAAGATCAAGGACGTCTCTGACAAGGATGTTCTGGGTCGAGTCGAGGGCTGCTGGCAGGACAAGGTCTACTACACGCTCGGCAAGGAGCCTTTTAGCAAAGCTTCTGTAAGAATGCCTCTCGGGTGACACGACACATGCTGATATCGTCAACAGGAAAAGATTCTTCTCCTAGATCTGAACCCTCTCTTCCCGGTTCCCAAAATAGTGCCGCCCATGGACGAACAGCTGCCCAACGAGTCGCGAAAGTTCTGGGATGGAGTCACGAGCGCAATCGTGAACAAGCAGTATTCGCTGGCCACGACGCTGAAGCAAGAGATTGAAGACAAGCAGAGGCAGAGCGCTGCACGCCGCAAAGAAGCTGACAAGGAGTGGCAGCCGCGCTTCTTCACCGGCGCCGTAACGCCAATCGGCAAGCCAGATCTCACCAAAGACGGCGAAGAAGCGCTAAAGGGTCTGCATGCGGACAACTTCAAGCTGGAGCCTAATAAAGAATACGGAGCTGTATAAGCCGCATAGATAGAGCTCTGTCGTTCACTCGATGGATGGCAGGACACAGGAGTCGGGCAAACCATGTATCGGAGTCTATTTTCGGGCAGCCACATTCACTTGGTCAAGACGGGGCGGCGGCGGAGGACATGCATGCTGGACTGGCGTTGTCGTTGGATTATGATTTCAGGAATCTTTGAGGCTGAGTACCTTGGTTTTTTGTGTCGCTGGTCTTGTCCATCGCGCGAGCATTTTCGAGAATATTTGATAGATTTCGTGTGAGGTGGGGGGAAAGGGGGAAGGGGGGGCCCAAATGCAACAAATATGCTGATGCACGATGATCGATGTTGTGGGGACGAGTGGGATATACAGTGCACATTATACCCCAAAACCCATGCACTACACGACAGCATCATCTCCTCTCCTTTTCTTCCTCACTAACTTTACATTTCACCAGCAGAAGAAAGCATATAAAGACAGATGCAGTAACATACGAGACCTATCCACCAAATCCCGCACCCCTCCACCCCTTTTCCTTCCTCCTCTCTTTCGCCTCCTCCCTTCTCAATCTCTCACCTCATCACCCCCTCCCTTTCCCAACCCTCTCCTTCTCACTTTCCGCATTGTCCCTCAATTCTCTCGCTTCACCGTCCACGATATACACAGCACGCCTGCACATGCATGTTTTCTTTCTTCTGGACGTGTTTGCACATCTCGGCCTTCGTTTTCGCGTACTTGTGCATCTGTTCGTGGTATACCGCATACAGGTATATATTCGACGCAGTTCCTCAGGTGCGCAGGAGATGGTTTTTAGAAAGAAAAGGGCGGGGGAGGGGACGAGGAGAGGAGGGGAGAAGAGCGGCGTTGCTTGATATTTAGACTGGCATTTCGCATGGGTAGATTTGTACGCGAGCAGCACCTTTTTTGGTTTTTTACTTGGGCAGAGATTGATGTCTCTTGTTTCGGGTTCGGGAATGTGCGGATTGGTTTATGCGCTGGGGAAATGGGGAATGTGTGGGGGGCGATTTGGTATATAATGGGAGAGTGGTGGTGGAGGTCTTGGATTGCATATCGCACGATTAATGATCGTGTGTTAAGGGGTCGGGCGGGTGGGAGGGTTGATGGGTCGTTGGGAGGGGGTACGGATGGGTATAGACTGCGTGGTTTGGGAGATAGATGGCACTTGTGCTATCTGAGGGGTTTATATTGTTATGGGAGCTGTGGTTGTATATCTGTCGATAGCTAGAGGACGAAAAAGGCGGAAGAGGGTAACGTTAAGCAGGGCGCGGGGAAAGGGAGAGAGGGACGTTGGGGAAAGTACCAAGCGTGTAATACATGGTGAGAATTAACGCATATTGTTATAGATGTCACAGAGAGCGCAACGCTTCGGGGGTTTAAGATAATAGTTACAAGTACCGCCCTAGCTACACCGTCGTTATACGTGGCTTAGAAAGCGCGACGCTTCGCGAGTTCTAGGATAATAGCCGTAGGCGCCGACCTAGATATACTATTTTTATTAATGTCTTAGAAAGCTCGACGCTTCGCAAATTCTCAGAAAGCTCGACGTTTCGCGAGTTCTGAGACAATCGCAACTACCGACCCAGCCAGTCGATCAACCGGGTACTTACTACTAGTACCGTTCCCATAGCAGAGGGCCAATATCCCGATGGTCTACGCGGCCCGTTGGTTATGCACGATCCAGATCCGCCTCACAAGCATCTCTACGACGAAGAAATTGTTCCGACTTTCTCGTATTTCCCTCCCGTATTCGCATCCGCGTCTTCGGGCCTTGGTCGGGTAGAAGCGCGTTTGGTGCCGCTGGCCAACGATAACGATGCTCGTTTGCGGGTGCTTGGAAACAATATAGACGCGGCTCAATATAACTTAACGTTAAAGCTTAAAGTCATAAAGGTTTATTGCCACACATTGGGGTCTTGAGGTCTACATCAAAGAGATGCCGCTGGTAGACGAGAAGCCAAGCAACGTAGCATATTGTGGTGAGCCGGTGGCTATTTCCCTGCCCTTGGTAGTGCCTGCCATCACGCAACCTCTACTTCCTAATCCGATTTCCTATAAAATAGTTTAATGGAGTTCTAGTTAAGCTCTTAGCTTAAACGCGATGCTAATCGTAAGAAATAATGTTGTTATTACGTCTCGTTCGCCGTGTCTTGTACATCTTCGCACTTACCCCCCTCTTCGATACTACCAATGAATTAGCCACGTACACCCACCGCCTTTCTATGTGCTCGACCTGCTTCGTCGCTCGCGCACGTCCTCTCTTCCCCATACTCTATATTTAAAACCGCGTAGATTTGTTCCTACAATATCCTGGTTCCCGGGCCCCTAGGATTCAACCAAGGAACGCAATTGGTCCGTTTCCCGCGTGTTGTAGTACAGACCCATGACCGTGGTTCATGGGAGCGGGTTGAGATGGGGTGGCGGAATAGATGGTACTGTGGGCTGCGGGGAAATGGGGGTGGAGGTTGTGAGTGGGGGTTGTGGGAAGGCTTGGGTGGATGAGGCAGGAGAATGATGGAGGAAGGGAAGATGGGAAGAGGCTTGTTAGTGGTGGGTCTGGGGTCGTTACGTACCGAAGTCATCCATAGTGTAGATATGATGTCGATTGAGCGGGTAGTTGTGAGGCGTTGGGTCTTGGATGCGTTCGTCCTGGCGAGAAGAGATTCGCAAGGACGACATGCAGAAATAGGATAGAGCTTCCATATCTCCTGGCATGCCTGTAGCATCATCCTCTTGCATCACCTCCCAACGCATGCACAGCATCAACCATCACTTCCAGCTCACACATAATCCCCAATCCACAAAACAAAAAACCCCCTCTCATTCATCAAATACTCAGAAAATTACTCTCGCCGCCCGGGGTATATACAACCAAACCGGGTATTAGCAGCGGCCGAAGTCTATAATCCTCCCCCTCTTCCTTTCCCTTCCCTTCCCCGCCCCCATCTACCATTTTCTTTCCCTCCCTCTACGACTTCTCCTCATACAAATACCCCCCCTCCTCATCCACATAAACCACCGTCTGCTCACTGACACAATACCCCTGCTCATCCTGCGGCCTGCCCCACACCATGGTCCCCTGCGGATAATTCGGGCTCGTGCTCGACGCACCTGGCCCGTACGGCGAGGTGTAGCTCGGAACTTCCTCGGTCTCACTGACGAAGTCGTATGGACCGGGGACATACGTCCACGGCTTCCCACCCGGCATGTTGGCGGTCACGCTGGGCATCTTGGTATATTCGCCCACGCTGGGGAACTCGTCGCCGGAGGCAGGGGTTAGGGGCGCGGATTGCACGTACACGTGAAAGTTCGGTATCTCGTCCGCAGGGATCTCAGCTCCGCCGAGCCCGACGACGGTATAATGCAAGTTCTGCGTGAGGTACGCTTCGATGTCATCTGGATGCAGGGATTTAATGGTGCCGGCGGCTTCGGCGCCCATGAGGGCGGTGGTCAGGGGGAGGCAGCCTTCTGTCAGCAGAGGCACGGAGTGGTTTGAAGACGGGGCTGCGTTGCCGTGGCCGCCGAAGACGGTGTACCCGCCGACGTAATTTGGTGCGTATTCCTCGTCTGTGGAGTTAGAGTACGGGGCCGTGGAGTTGGTGTACGGGGCTGTGGTGTTGGAGGTGGAGTTGCCAGCGGCGGGGCCGAGGGTGCAGTGTACGGTGTAGCTGCCTTCCAGCGCGAATTTGTCGGCGACGATGGAGAGCACGGTGTGGTAGTCGCCGGCTTGGATGGCGCGGCCGTCGTACTGGCCTGTGGGGAGCGAGGAGGAGGAAGTGCGTTTGCGGAGGCCGTTGCGGCCGCCGGAGTATTTGCCGTTGACGGCGTTGCGCATGGCTTGCGGGCTGCTGGCGTCGGCGTAGAAGTAGCCGAGGGTGCGCGTGTTCTTGACTTCGACGCTGTTGTAGTAGTCGCCGCGGGTGTTCTTGGTGAAGGGCTTCAGAGGCGATTGCTCGTTCTTGGACTCGCCCTGGTTCCACTGGGCCATGGGGTGGTTGATGACGCCGTTGGCGACCCATGTGTTGGGCGTGTTTTGCTGGTACATGGCGAGCAGGCGGTCGATGTTGGTGTGGTGGAGCCAGAAGATGGGGTCGAAGGCTGAGTAGTCGAGATAGTACATGGTGCCGCCGGATGGGCCGCCGACAGTGCCGTGAACGGCGTCGTGGATCGATTCGAAGCTGTCGCGGCTGGAAACCTGAGTACGGGCACCAATGGCCGAAGTGCTGGCAAAGCCCCACGACGCCTTGCTGAGGAAGAGGTAGTAGACGCGGTCGCGGAGACTGACACGGGCCTTCGTCATCTCGGCGTGCACCTGGTCGTTGTTGCTGCGGGTCGGGTTGCCGACGGGGCGACGGAGCGTAATGGGCCAGTTGCCCCAGGGGCCGCCGCCAATCTCAGGAGGAAGGCTGTTTCCAAAGGTGAAGGAGTAGAGGGGATTGTCGATGGTGACCTTGCCCTGGGGCTTCGTGACGGAGACGCGCTTGTCGCGGATCAGCGTGGGCACATTGCTCTCGCCGTTGGGAGGAGCCACGGCCCAGTCCCAGAAGGGCATGCGAAGGCCGCTGGCAGCGTTCCTCCATCGCTGCTGCTGGTTGGCGGGGAAGGTGGAGATGACCTCCTGGACGGATTGGAACCACGCCTGCTCGTAGATGCTGAGGAAGGGCCTGTGCCAGGTGCCAAAGAGAGTGCCGCCGTGCACGCAGAATCCAGCGTTATTCACAAGAGGCGTGGGGAAGTTGTTCCACGTCTGGTACGGACGGCCGTGGATACCTGTACGCCATTAGAATTCACCCCTTGCTGGCTCAATTGCTCCCACGCACCTGCGATCTGGTAGTAGGAGAGACGGTCCGAGTGCGGCTTGGCCTTGAAGCGCTCCATGCCGAGCAGATACAAGTTCCACTGGTCGGCATTCTTCTTCAAGTCGCGAATCTCCTTGCGCTCGCCGACAGTCCCAGTGACACCAGTGATGGCAATGTTGTTGGCACGCTCCTCCAACGCCCGCTTGGACTCGTCAAACTGTGCCTCCATGAATTCAGGCGAGCGATGCATATGGTGGGCATGGTGGGCACCGTGGGAAGCGACGGCGACCTGTAAAAGGACAAAGATGGCGAGCAGAGTGGAAAAAACGCCGCGAGGCTTGCTAAAGGAGGCCATGATGCTCGGATGCAAAGGAAAGAATGACGGGGCAGAGCCAAAAGATTGAGACTCTGTCGGCGCCAGGAAAGCAAAGACGAGACTGCTAAAAGAGCGTGGCGACTGGGAGACGATCCGCAGTCTTTGGAGAGAGAGAAGACGCAGGCCCGCAAAAGAAGCCTCGACGTCGAACAGCGATGGGGATTAGGAGGGTTGGCGGAGGGGGAGCAGGGGCGGCGGGTCGTATACAAGTAGTCGCACATGGGACCAAAAGTTATTTGGAGCCACGCGCGCGCCGCCATTGGCCTGGGTTGGGAGGATGCCATTTTCGAGGGGCCCTGCGGGAGGCGCATCGCATCCGTCGTCTCGCTGCCGTCCTGATTGGGGGGTGAGCGCCCCTGGTGGCCCAGAAGGGGAAAAGCGATCGACGGCGGCCAGCATGCCCCTGATTTAGTCCGAAAGCGCTGCCGGGGCTGGGGCTGGGACCGCGTGCTGATTCGGGCGAGGTGGAGAGTGGATGCGTGGCGCTGAGTGTGCTCGAGTGTGCTCGAGTGTGCTGGAGTGGTGCTCGAGGAGGACGAGTGCTCTGCTGCCCGTCTCACTCAGCGCCGCGCCAGTTAATTGAGCGCAGAGCGTACGAGAGAGTCTATTTACTCTGTACTCGTACTGTGTACGTGAGTCCAGCGGCTCCCAGGGCAGCTAACTCGTTGGAGAAGGACGGAGTGAGCAGCGTCGAACGGGGCTCGTACCATGTGCGACGTGACGTGCACGTCGAAATCTCAGCCCTCCTCCGCCACCGCTCGCACCGCCGCCGCCCCCAGCCAAGGCCCACTTTCTTCTGTCAACGAAGAGATTGCAGGAAGCGTGCAGGAAACACGAGCAACACCAGCACGCAGCTCTCCGCCGCCTCGTCGTGGCTCGCTCACCGTCTGCACTGCAAACACACAAACCTTCGCCAAAACCCTTGAGCTTCGGATATGGGAACGCCCCTGTGCCGGCCCATCCGCGCCCTATTTCCCCTATCCCAAACTATCGAACCCAGTGATCCACCCGTTCGACAACCAGACACGCAATGGCTTGTTTCAACGCCCCACGTCGCACCGCCGCTCGGCATTTTGCTGCACGGCGGCTGACGTTCGTTTTCCTTCTCTCGTCGTCCACCCGTCGTCCACCAACTCTCCCCCATGGTGCGAGTCTTACCGCGTCGCGTCATCCTTCGTAGGTGTTTCACTGCCATCTCCGTCGTGAGGTCATGGTAGGTGTACTTTGTGCCGGTCCGATAGCTGAGGTACAAGGTCGTCGCATTTTCTGTTTTGGTGCGTGCCTAGCTTTGGGGCACGCCGTGCTTGAATTTAGTTGCCTGAACTCGAGGCTTGTGCACGGCATTGGCACGCGCTTGTGAGGATGTAGACTTCGCGTGCGTGCGATGTTGCGAAGTTGCGAGAATCCGTTGAACATTTACCCAGTCTGGAAGGAAATTCGAGCAGGTCCAGTGGTTTGGGCACTCAACACCTCACCACTCTCTCGCACAGCGGGTTTTTTTTTTCAACACCGTGAATCGGTGTATTTTGACGTAAAGCAAGCTTCGACGAGTATAGTCTATGTATCTATCTATGCATGTGTGTATCTATCTACATCCTCCCATCTCGCTCCCCAATTTCCAATTTATTCTCCCCTCTTAATCATCCCCAAGCCTGCAAAACCATAACCACAACCCACCAACCACAACCCACCAACCACAACCCACCCAACCACAACCACCCCATCCTCCTCTCTTCCCTCTCCCTCACCTTCACCCTCTCCGCTTCCTCCTCCCTCTCCCTCTCCGCTTCCTCCCTCTCCCACTCCCTCATCTCCCTTTCCTCCCTAATCTCTCCCTCCAGTCCCCTGTTCTCTCTCTCCAACCTCTCTACCTCCTCCTGTAGTTGTTCGTTCTCGTCGAACAACTCATCAGCATAGCGGCGCGCAGCATCCCTCTCCCTCGTCAACCGCTCGATAGGATACTCAGCGGTCTCGCCCTCGGTGTCGCATTCTCGGATCAGCCAGGCGATGGTGTGGTGTAGGTCCAGGAGTTGTTCGAACTGGGTGGGCGGGGGCGGGTTGGTGGGTGCGTCGGTGGAAGAAAATGGGAGCGATTCCAAGGAGGGGACGGGGGAGGGGGAGGGGGAGGGGGAGGGGGTGCGGGATGGCGTGTACATGGACCACGAGTCGGAATCGGAGTCAGGGTCCTGGACAGAGGGGGCCGGGGAGGCGGGAGGCGAGGCGAGGCGGTGTTCTTGGGCCCAGGTGGGTTGGGCCATGGTGCTGAGCGGGTGGTGGTGCTCAGTGGATGGCGGTGGTGTGTGGTTGTCGGTGGTGTGTGGATGCAGTGCCTTTATGAGTGCTGCTTGGCTGTGGTGTTCGACTGTGTGTGGAAGCTTGTGGGATGTAGACAGCTTTTGGCATCTGGCTGGTTGGCTGTGCTGGCTAACTGTAGGTGGGAGAGAAGAGACGGTCCTCTGGCGAAATTTCTCTCCAAATATATACCTCCATTCCCAATTAGCGTCAAGTGTAAGACTGGATTTGTTGTCTAGTAGAACCACAGTTCACACACATCACTCGTTGATATCTCTACAGAACCCATCTTCGAATAATGCTTAGCGCTCACGCTACGCTATGAGAAGCTAGAATACACACGACAAGTCTTGACCAGAGGTTACCCATCACCAGAGGAAAGCATTCCTCCAAACCCCGGCTCAACCGCCGTACCAAAGGACCCCCTGGCAACGGAATCATGAGCCTACCGAGCTCATCATGACTTGCATTTATGCTGGGCCGTACGCTTCGTCCACGGAAACGCCTCGCTAGCTGCCAAGGAAAGAGGACAAAAAAGAAGATACTAATAGCGGCGTGAGTGAGCCCGTGGTAGTGCTTGGAAATAAATTAAAAGAAGATAAAATAGCCGTAGAGGGGTATATGTGTGCGCAAAGGCCACGTGCTATTCGCTACCGTCAAGAGTAAAGTACCCGTGAACTAAGCAAGGCCAAGGGTATTCGTACCAGTCAACCGCGGAAAGTGATCCAGGGACCTCAGGTACCAAGCCACGTGATTCGTCTCATCAACCGCACAAGTCTGGCAGAACCAAGCAAGGCTACTGAAAGGCGCCGCGGATCTTCGCGTACAGTTCCGTGTCTAAAAAGTTGTAGTGCGGGTTGGAGAAGCAGAAAGGCGACCTGAGCAACGTGTCCGCCGTCGGTCGCTCGGCCGGGTCGATGGTGAAGCAGTCGTACATGAAGCTCAGGCCCTCGATTCCAATCACTCTCGACACGTCTTCTGGGATGGGCGGGGCTTGATTCAGGCTACCCAGCTTGTAGATTGCACCAATGGCTTCTTCCTTGGACCACGGGCGCTTCCCCGCGAACATCTCGAGCACCACGCAGCCGAGCGACCAAATGTCGACCTTGGCCGAATAGCCCTGGCCTTGCGAGCGAATCACCTCGGGCGCCATCCAGAACACGGAGCCCTGCATGCTGTTCGTAATGTCGTTGCCGTAAATGTTGTCCGTCTTCTTTGAGATGCCAAAGTCGGAAATCTTGCACGTGCCATCGAGATCGAGCAGAATGTTGTCAGCCTTGAGATCGCGATGCAGAATGCCTTCTTGGTGCAGATACGACAAGCCGCTCAACGTCTGCCGCGTCAACGAGCTCACGACCGACTCTTCAAACTTGCCGTGCTTGCGGATGCACGATCCGACGGAGCCACCGCTAATGTACTCTAGGAAGATGGAGATGCTATACTCCTTTCGCTCGCACCCGAGATACTGCACAATGTTGGGGTTGTCGAGGTGCTGCATCGTGTCAATCTCCTGGTCCAAGCTCTTGACCAGCTCCTTGATCTTGTCCTTGTCGGAACCCGCAGCCTTGGCGTTGACCTCGACTTGCTTGACGGCGATGAGCTCACCGGTCGTGATGTTCATGCCGAGGTACACGCGTCCAAATGTCCCCTTCCCGATGAGCTGACCCTTCATCCATTTGAATGTTGGCTGTCGTTGCATCATGGGCAGATGGTCTTGGGGAATCGTCTCCAACTGGAGCATCCGCGAACCCCGCTGTGCCTTGACTTGCTCAATCTTCCCGTGAAACATCTTGGTCGACTTCCTCCTCGAGAGATCGACGCCTTCGCGTAGGGTTGAGACGCGGAAAGGACCAGGCACGCCTTGTCCAGGGAGGGGAACGTTCTTCAACGGCTCGTATTGCGATTTGACAACCTCACGGATCGACTTGGTCCGTCCCAGTCCGATGCCTGATTTCCGTATGTTGCGCTGAGCCATCGACTGCAGCCCATTCTCTCCTCGCTTCAGGGTAGAACCGATCGTGCTAGTGTCTTCAAACGACGACATTGGCGTCACCGATCTGCTGTCCTTGGCAAAGTTGCTGCTTAGCTCGGTGGAGGCGTCGCTGTCTGTCACGTCTTCTTCCATCACAGGCTGGTCCAGGTTGACGTTGGGGAAGAGCTCGTCGAGATGTTCCACGAGTGCTTCGGCAGGGGGACGGTTCGCCCAGACATCGCTGGCGAATGATTCCCTGCGCGAGAATTTAGAGTCATCTGGAGATTCTGTCCACGTTGCAGACGGCTCCGACTCGGGATGGAAGTCGCTGGGCTGTGAGCTGCGCGCCCCGTCCGGCGTCGCGCTGTGGTGCTCGGCAGATTTGTCTCCAAACTGGTCCAGCGAGTTCTTTGATCTCGAAGTCTTTAGCTTGAGCGAAGGCCGTTTCCTGCGAAGGTCGTTCATAGGCGCCGTGTCCTTTGCAGGCGTCGGAGGCCCCATCTTGGCCAGTGGCTTCGCAAACAGCCCCTCGTCCGAGTCATCGTCAGAAGACACGGGCGCGAGCATGGGCGATTTGGACACAAAAGACACCCTAGTCTCCTCAAAGTCGATGGTGGGGCCGTAGACTGAGACACGCGACGGCTCCCTCGACAGCGTCGATCGTGGTCGCTCGGTTCGCGGACTCAAATCTGGCGACTTTCCCCTCACAATCGGGTCATCTCGAAGCTTCGCGACGGCCGGAATCGCCGCGGTTGGCATGCGGAGGGTGAGGCTCGGCCGGTCTAGTGACACGTCTTCGGGCACATCTTCCTCATAGTCAGGTATTTTGAACGGCACATTGCCCTTACTCATGGTAAAAGACCCTGGACTTCTCGGTGACGCACCTGGACTATTCCTGCCTGAGCCGGATAGCTGGCCAAATCCGCTCTCCTGCAACAACTTCTGCGACGGTCGCACACCACTCTCCGGCGACGCGTTTTGGGCAGAGTCTTTTGGCGGCGGCTTGGGGGGTGCCTTGTTGGCAGCACCGACCAGACTGCCGACATTGCCAGCCCCAATAATGGCCGACGCGATGCTCCCCAGGCCCGACGGCCCTTGGGGAATGGCTTTGCGCCTCGATGGCTCTGCCTCCGTCGACCTGCGCTTGGCCTGGGCCTGGGCCTGGGCCTCTTCTCCGTCAGGCCACGACGTGCGGTCCTTTTTCTGCTTCGTGAGCGAATTAGCCTTGATCAAAGTGCTAGAATCGGCGGGTGCCGGTGGCGGTTCTCGGCGCGGCACGAATTGCTTGCTCTTTCTTCGTTCATCAAACGGCCGCTTGTTCTCGTCGTACGGCGACTGGCGGGGGTCATCAAAGTTGACGAGATTGGCGCCGCGGAACGAAATGTCAGACGTGCCAGTGTCGGGCGAGTCTCTTCGGAGCTTTTCTTTTCGTTTCTGCAGATACTCGTCCTGCTTGCGTTTCATCTCTCGCTGGTGATCGGCTGCGGCGGCCTCCAAGAGCCTCAGTCGCTCTTCTTCGGGCAAGTCGTCGCCGACGGCCCACGACGGCTCGGGCGCTCTTCCGCTGCCATTCAACCGCTCAGCGACAGCCTCGGGGGTGAGTTCGCCTCTCTCGGCTTGTCTGCGCAGTGCTGCCACTTTGTCGGGTACGAGGGTAGATTCGCCGGACTTGACGTCCGGGGCCTCCTGAGAGTCGGCATTGAGGCGGGCATAGGTCTGCTCGTCGATGGGTTTCGCAGACGCCGATGGGAACGACACGCCGAGGCCAGCAGACGATGGAGGGAGATAGACCTTGAGATCGCCGGACCGGTTGCCGAGCTGTGCCCGAGCGGAAAGGAGCTTGGAGTCTGTGAGAGGCTCTCCATACTCGGACTGGCCCGGCGCAGTGAGATGCAGATGGACACCAGGCCCATAGGTCTGGCCGAGGGCATCGCAGATGGCCTCCTTCATAGCCAAAGCCGTCGTGGCAGTGGTAATGTCGACGAGGCGGTAGTTCCAACCGTCGGGCGTCACAAAGGCGAACCTGCGGTCGCTGTCCTTGGTGGCAGACCTGGCCCGCCCTGATCGGCTCTCGTTGTCTGTCTGTGCAGATCGCCTCGACGGAGGCCTATCGAGCGAAGTGTCGCTCGAGTTGACGCCCGGTTTTCCAAAGAGCGAGCCGCCCGGCTGGTGTCGGTGACTGGCAGGGCTCGTTGGAGAGTCGATACTGGTATCATCAGGCGACGGGTGTGCGTCATCCTTCTTCTTCTCTCGTCGCATGAATTTGGGTAGGAACCCCTTGTGTTCCTTCGCACTAGTGGGGATCTCTGCACTATCGTGTCTTGACATGCCGGTGCCTGGTCGGGAACCGTCGTAGCCGTTCCTCCTCTCGTTGCGGCTTTCTGAGCGGCCTTCGAACGAGCGGCCCGACGGCGGCCCTGATCCTCCCACGATGGAACCAGCGGTAGCAAAGGTGGAGAGGTTGGACTCGGAGCTGTTTCCGCGGTGGTGAGTATAGTAACGGGAGGCAGACGAGCTCAGGCCCGCGCTGGGTTGGCCGCCATTTGTGGCCAGGCGCGCTGACTGGAGGCCAGGACTGTGCTGCGGGCTCGCCTGCTTCATCATCTCGCGGTGGTCGCCAAAGGAGCCGGGCGTGAATTCGCCAGACGCGCTGGGACTGTGCTTCTTGGACGTAGAGCCCAAGTCGCGCAATATGTCTTTGGAGTAGGCACTGCGCCCGGTCGTTTCGTTGTAGTCCGGGGGCGGTCCCAGGCCTGGCACGGTGAAATTTCGCTGGGTCGACACCCGTCGCGGGGCGCTAGTAGCACCAGGTGAGTTGAGAACATGACGCCCCGGGCTTTCCTCGCCGTTACCGGCCGTCGTGGGGGTGGAGCCAAAGTCCATTTTGGTGCCCAAGTAGGGCGAATTTTCCAGTGTGCCCTCTGTGCCTGCACTCGCCAGCGTCATTCCGGTGTCTGAGCGCTGTGGCATGCGCGCGTTGCTCGAGCTGCCCGTTTCGACAATGGCTCGAACCAGCCTGCGCAGCTTTCTGCCCTCGTCTCGTTCCCGGTTCTGGTCCCAGCCTATGCCGCTCGCTGTGCATTGCTTCAACAGCTGGGGGAAGATGACCTGGTGCATCATGGCGACATTGCCCTTGCCGCCGTGACCGCGGCCAATCTCAAGGAACCTCGAGCCATACAGATCCAGCTCTTTGAACGTCTCCTGCCAGTCTCTGGAAAAGCCGTTGCTCGCCAGCCAGATCTGCACTCGCTCGGGCGGCCACTGCAGGGAGGGGTCGTGAGGCGACACGGGCGTAGTGCCCGTGCTCTCGTTGCGCCGATACACGCTGCCGTGGGGCTGGGGGTTCTGCAGAGTGGCGGTTGGCGGGCCCGGGGAGTCATAGGTCTGGGCGCGATCGGTGGGGATGTTGAGGTGGTTTCGTCCACTCGGTGTTGGGGGGACATTGAAGCCCGCGTTCGTCCCGTAAGCATGGTTGTCCTGCGGGGTTGGCAAGCTGGTGTTGGATCCGTCCGTCGTGGCCGAGTACGTCTGAGATTCGTAGTATGCGGGGTCTTGATAGTGGCGCGAGGTGTGCAAGGGCGGGATTCCCACGCCAGGTCCAAACGACTCACCGCCGGGTATGTAGGTCGCAGATGTGAGTGGCGGTTCCTGCTGGGGCGGCGGGCCAGGAGGTGGAGGGGGGGCTATGTTGTGGTTGTACTGGTAGAGACCGGGATTGTAATTCTGCGGCTGGTATGGCTGTCTCGGGGCACCCCAACCGTAGTTCTGGGGTGGTGGGGGGATGTTGATGGCGTTGAGATTGGTCGCGGGGCGAGGTGGCGGAGGAGGAAAGTTGATGCCATGATTGGCAGGTGTCGACGTGGGCTGGGGCGGGGGAGGAGGCAGATATGGATGCATAGTAGGCTTGTTCAAGTAGCTCTGCTGTCGCTGGACGAGATTTGGGTCGGCAACCGTGTGCGCCCGCCCTCGCGGGCTCGTCGAGTATGGGCTGTTCCCAGGGGACAGCAGTTGTTGGTACGACGAGCCGGTGCTGGAGGGGGTCAGAAGGGTCGACGGAGGAGATGCGACGTCCAAGTCGTTGGGCACGCCCAAGTTCTGGCGACTTGCGGACAAGGGCGTCGGGGGACAGCGCCGGCCTGATCGATCTGATGTGTTCGAGATGTTAGACGACGAGCGCTGTCGCGACACGATGGTCATTGTGGCATCGGCCAGCTAACAGCGAGTGGGAGGGGCGCTCGGATTGGTCAGAGAGCAGCGCTTCACTTCATTGCGGCATGGCTGTGCGGGCGAGGGTCGTGTGCGCAGCGCCAGTCGCAAGCCCGGAGAGGTGTACAACGTGTGTATTATGGATGCGATATGGCGATGCTAACAATGGGGTGGGGGAGCGCGGCTACCTCGCGCGACAGCGGGTGCGGGCAAGGTGTCGAGGTGCAAAAAAGCAGGGCGCTTGCGACTGATGTGAGGTTACCAGCGTCGTGGAATGGGCGACGAGAGCGAGGGGGGAGGGTGGAAGCTGCGCGGCAGGACGTGTGGGCGAGGGGGTTGAGGAGGGAGAGACAGATGGGGGAGGAGGCGCCAGGCAGCGGAGGGCAATTGGGACGAGAGGGGAGTCGAGGGGAGAGACAACGAGAGGCCGTCAGATGGGCTGGCTCTGGGCTGGGTACGAGCTGGTGTTGCGTCGTTCCGCACGGGCCCCTGCGACGCCTCAAGACACTCAGGATGGGAGGGATGCCGCCAGTCGCAGCCTTTGTCCTGAACGAGCGTCCGCGCCGAGACTCTCTGCGACAGTACTGCTGCCGCTGCTGAGGAGGAGCGGAGCGTTGTCTAAGACGTAAATTCCAACGTGATGCACCACGCCCCGAAGCAGAAGCGACGCCGGACGTGGCGGTGCGCCAGCCACACCGGTGAGCCCTGCCCGTGCAAACGTCCTACCTCCTCTTCTACCCAGCTACGTTGGCCGCGACTGTTGGGTCTCGACGGTGGTGCCTGTGTCGCTCGTTCTCATCAGAAGACACGGCAGTCCTTTACACGGCAACATGGCCGACGTCACTCCACGCTGCGGGACCTTCTCGTGCTCGCCGTTGCAGTCGCATCCGCCAGCGCCCAAGCTTCTCGGTGGCGCAACGTCTGCCGCTCAGCCGTTCGCCATGTGCTGTGCTTGCTCGCACCGTGCACTCGTCACAGAAATTGCATCTCCCAAGAATTGCATCTCGCTGCCTTTGACATAACCGTGACGCCCGTGGAGATGCCCAGGGTCAAACCCACTTGGCGCCTTGAACACGGCTGATTCACGCTGCCATACATGGCCTCGTACACAAGAGGCAAGAGCAACGCACACGGTACCCTCGTGCACCACGCTTTCTACGCACTGCTCGGGCTCGCGTTCCATCAGGAGATGTGAGGTGATTGATAGAGCCTGACTAACACCTGCACCAACCTTACATAGCGTCATAGCTGTGCTCGCTGCACCTCCATAAAGCTCCCGCCTGAAGCCGCACGCTTTTCCTTCATCCTCAAGTCTCTCAATCTTCATTGCACACTTGCCCCGTCTCACAATGGCCTCTGATCTCCGGTCCCAAGAAATCAAGAACCCAGTCGATGTCGCCGAGGTGCGTTGTCGGCGCCGAGCATGCGCGTCTCTCGCAATTGACCCATAATATAGTATCTCTTCCGGCGCTTGTACCAAGCCGGCGTGCGATCGGTGCACGGCTTGCCAGGCGACTACAACCTCGTCGCCCTCGACTATGTTCCAAAAACGGGCCTGCACTGGGTGGGCAATTGCAACGAACTCAACGCCGGTACGTCAAGCCACCTACCCCTCCGTCTCCACGTGACGACACCATAGTCCCTCAACAAATCTGACCATCCCAGGTTACGCAGCCGACGGATATGCTCGTGTCAACGGCCTAGCCGCCATCGTCACCACTTTTGGCGTCGGCGAGCTCTCCGCAGTCAATGCCATTGCAGGCGCCTACTCCGAGTATGTTCCAATCGTCCACATTGTGGGCTGCCCGTCCACCACTTCCCAAAAGGATGGAATGCTCCTCCACCACACCCTGGGCAATGGCGACTTTACCGTCTTCTCCAAAATGTCCTCGCAGATATCCTGCGCCGTGTCTCTGCTCAACGACCAGCACGAAGCCGCCACCCTGATCGACAATGCCATTCGAGAGTGCGTGCTGCAGTCACGGCCCGTCTACATCTCGCTCCCCACGGACATCGTTCAGAAGAAGATTGACGGCGACCGCTTGAACACGCCGCTGGATCTCAGCTATCCCCCAAACGAGCCAGAAAAGGAAGACTACGTCGTCGACGTCGTCCTAAAGTACCTTCACGCAGCCAAGAATCCCGTTGTGCTGGTCGATGCTTGTGCCATCAGACACCGCGCTCTGCAAGAGACGCACGAATTTGTGGAAAAGTCAGGCATACCCGTCTTCGTCGCTCCCATGGGCAAGGGCGCCATCGATGAGACGCTGCCCAACTACGGCGGTGTGTACGCGGGCGACGGCAGCAACGCCGGCGTAAGGGAGCGCGTCGAGTCTTCAGACCTGATCCTCAGCATTGGCGCCATCAAATCCGACTTCAACACCGCCGGCTTTACATATCGCATTTCACAGCTCAACACCATCGACTTCCACTCGTATGCCGTGCGCGTGCGCTACTCAGAGTACCCAGGTGTGCGGATGAATGGAGTCCTCAAGAAGGTCACGGAGAAGTTCGGGAAACTCAACATCGAGCACGGCCCCAAACCAAACAACGACATCCCCGACGACGAATTGAAGTCCCCAGAACCCACCATCACCCAAGCCTGGTTCTGGCCTCGATTGGGCCAGTGGCTCCAAGAAGACGACATCGTGATCACTGAAACAGGCACCGCCAATTTTGGCATCTGGGAAACGCGCTTTCCTGCAAAGGTCACAGCCATCTCGCAGGTGCTCTGGGGCAGCATCGGCTACGCCACCGGTTCATGCCAGGGCGCCGCGCTCGCCGCAAAAGAAAAGGGCATCAAGCGCACCCTTCTCTTCACCGGCGACGGCAGCTTCCAGCTCACCGCGCAAGAAGTCTCGACCATGATCCGCAACAAACTTAACCCCATCATCTTCGTCCTCTGCAATAACGGCTACACGATCGAGCGCTACATCCACGGCTGGCAGGACGCGTACAACGACGTCCAGGACTGGAACTACAAAGACCTTCCCGCTGCCTTTGGAGCTAAACAATCCGACGTCCTGACCTATCGCGTCGAGTCCAAGAAGCAGGTCGAGGAGTTGTTCCTAGATGAGCAGTTTTCGAGCGGCGATACGAAGCAGTTGCGCTTTGTGGAAGTTGTAATGCCGTGGGACGATGCGCCCCAGGCACTCAAATCTACTACTGAGGCTACGGCGAAGCGGAATGCGGAGGCGTAAGCGTGAACGAGGTTTATCATCACATAGAGTCATATAGACTTTCGATAGGTTGGAATAAAGGTGTATCTAGATGAATCGACATTTTATAAGCAAGCATGAGCGATTTTTCGTACCTGCGCGCGCACCGCACTGAGGAATACGAATATGTGATGTAGTCCGCTGCCGCACCATCACTCCTAGAAACATCCTTGGTTATGTTACAGTAGCATTTACGACGCTGATCAAGTTCTTTTGACACGAGTAATAAAACTACCCAGGAATATAAACAGCAGACGCAGATGATAGCAAAGTCATTTTATAGACATATCATACTAATTACCAACCCCCCTCAATAATTGCAACCAAAAACAAGCCTTACTCATGCCATGAAAAATAAGATTACCACCGCAGTATCTATCAAGCCACAGCGCTCGTCAACGAAAGGAAAGTCTACGCGTCGGCAAATTCGCCACGATTGTCGCGTGCCCGATACATTTGAACGAATCCACCTGAGCGCAGAGTTTGGGTACGCATTTGGAGGGTGTTGGAAAAGTCGTTTCTAAACCTAGTTCTATTCTCGATGCATCCAAGACCCAACACCTCACAAACACCGTTCATTCGACATCACATGCCCACCATGCCGACGCGACAATCGAGTGAACTAAGACATGTACAATATGCAACGATCCCAGACCCACCATCAAAAAACCCATCTTCCCATCTCCCATCCACCCATCAATCTCCCAATCCAACCACCTAAGCCCACCCACTCACCTCCTCCTCCTCCTCCTCCTCCGCCACCCCCATCCCCCCACAACCCACAATACCAACAACCAACCTCTCCACACCCACAATCAAACCCCACACCACCATCCCCGGCTCCAGCTCGCACTCTCGCGCATCTATGACGCCTCCCCATCTAAACCCGCTCCCGCTCCCGCGGTCATGGGTCCCGTCTATACAACCCACGCGACAACGGACCGATTGCGTTCCTGGGTTGAGTCCTGATATCCGAGAACCCGGATACGGTAGGAACAATTTCACGCGGGTGAGGAAGAGAGGACGTGCGCTGTGGGATTTGGATTGCGGGGAGGGAAGGTACGGAGATGGGATGGAGGTGCATACGTGGCTGGTTTATCGGTGGGAGAGCGGTGCGGCATGGAAGAGGTGGCGGACGACACGCAACAACAACAACAGCAGCAACAACGTTTTTTGTTGCGATTAGCATTGCTTTCGAGTGAAAACTTGAAATAAAAGTCCACCTGATTCAAAGTTTTTTGTAAAAGGAGGGACGGGAAGCAAAGCTCGCGCGGTGGCATAACGCGGTCGAGGGCAGGGAAATAGCCACCGGCTCGCCACAAACGTGGCACGTTACTTGGCCTCTGGCCTGCCGGCGACGTCTGTTTGATCTAAATGATTTTTGTATAGAGAGAGGCGTGACTTCACCAACTGAAAATACTTGTGAGAATATGCTGTAGCGTGTTAATGGTGTAACGTCTCGCAGTAGATTCGCCTTAATGCTGGGAGGAACATGCGACAACCGAGTATACTAAATAGTGTTGGATACATCGACTTGGGTGATGGTTTCACAGCGTAACGAAATTGTTGAATTAGGGTGCTGTTTAATTAAGGTGCAGAGGTACTTGGCTAGCATACATTTGCGTTGGAGTTTGACGCTTTGAAATTCCAAGTCGGAATCGGTTGTACAGGAACGGAAATGAGACATCGCGAAGGAACGAAAAGGTACACTCTTCGTGGGTTGCTTCCTGCCATAAGATACGATTTAACATGCCGTTTCTCGGGCAGTGAAGAAATATATGAGACTCATTCTTCGCAGTGAAGTACGCAATCACCGACGTGAAACATGACTTCGATAGTAGATCTAAACAATATTGAGATTCCTCAAAGACGTCATTCAAGCTCGTCTAGCATCATCATTCGCGGCCGTATGTACATGAGCGAGCATGACGTCTACTCTAGTGCGAATGAACGTAGCACAATTTCTACCTCCTATGCATCACGAGGGTATGCGAGTGCTCCGAGGAAAACAAATAGTCCACACCGCAACGCCCCCTATACCAACCAGCATTGAAGTTAAAATTTCCCCCCCTCACCCCGCCAAAGCCTGCATCTGACACATCTGCCAATACACCCCCTTCCTCCTCAACAACTCCCTATGATTCCCCCTCTCCACCACCTCCCCCTCACTCATCACAAAAATCACATCCGCGTTCTGCACCGTCGCCAACCGATGCGCAACAACCACCATCGTCCTCCCTTTTCCCGTTTTTTCGAAGATCGTCTGAATACTCTTCTCCGTCTCGCTGTCCAAATTACTCGTCGCCTCATCCAGCAACATCAGCCTCGGATCCCTAATTAGCGCGCGCGCAATGCTGAGACGCTGGCGCTGGCCGCCGGATAGCGCGACGCCTTTTTGGCCTACCAAAGTGTTGTACGTGATTGGCAGGGAGATTATGTAGTCGTAGAGCTCGGCGGCGGTGGCGACGCGGTCGAGGTCGGCGTCGGAGATGGTGGACGGGTCGGGGATCCCCATGGTTATGTTGTCGCGCAGGGTGCCGGCGAGGATGGAGGGCTCTTGGGCGACGAGGGAGAGGGTGCGGCGGTATTGGTCGAGGTTCAGGGTGTGGATGGAGCGCGAGTCCATGAGGATGGAGCCGGATTGCTGTTTGTAGAAGCTGAGGGGGGAGTTAGGCTGGGTTATGTTGGGGGAGGACGGGGGGGCTTACCGCTCGAGCAGGCTTATTACGCTGGTTTTGCCGCAGCCTTGGGGGTGGTTAGAGGGTTTGAAAGGGGGGCGAGAGGCGGTTGACTTACCTGACGGCCCGACAATGGCGGCGAACTGCCCTCGCTCGATCTTTACGCTGTTAGAAGAAAAACGAAGGTGTCCGGCAATGCAACTCACAGTCATGTTCAAGCCTCGCAGAACAGGGACGTCTCGGGTGGGATACTTGAACCACACGTTCTTCAACTCGATCTTTGGGCCTTTGATCTTTTCCTCTTCAAAGTCCAGCTCGGGTAATGTGTACTGGCTGCTCTCCTCCATCGACAACAAGTCTGCGTTACGGTCGTTGTCAACTCTCAGACTACGAATACGCTTAGCAGCACTTGCCGCTTGCGCAATGTCTATCCTCGTCAGCAATCTGCTCGAAATAATCCAATACGATATCAGTGATACTTACTAGCCCCAAAGCTCAACCACTGCCCGGCAGCCAGACTCCCCTGCACGATCGCGAGATACACAACCACTACAACACCGTCAGCCCAGCCCCACTCCCCATCCTCTATACTCACAGTAATTAAACGGCCACAGCTGATACTCGGACAACAAGTTCCCCCCATACCACAACGCAAACGCCATACACAACAACGCCACACTATCACTAAACGCAAACACCACCGTCGACCCCACCGAGCTCCATAACGCATCCTTGACATGCCCCCTCAACAACTCCTCATACCGATCACATATATGCCCCTCCATCGTCAGCGCACTCACCGTCCTAAACGCGCCAATACTCTCAATCGCAAACTTCGAGCTCTCGCTAAACACCTGCCACGTCATCTTCTCAAACTTGCGCTCATACCTCACGCGCAGGAAGCCCGCCGCCAGCATGATGGGCGTGGTCGAGAACACCACCACGACAGACAGCCGCCAGCTAAAGTAGAAGGAGATAGCAACGCACCCCGCGACGTTGAAGATGCACGTGAGTATCGACGCAGCGTTGATGCCCAACATCTGCTGTATCTGCGCCGGATCATTCGCGATGCGCGCGCTCAGCGCACCCACGGAATTCTCTTTATCGTCGAAAAAGTCAATCGGTCTTTTCAATAAATTCTGCAGATACTCGTGGCGGTAGGAGCTAATAATGCGCTGCGTTCATCAGTTCCATTGGGTACATGGGAGAGAGAAGGGGGAGGGGGAGAGGGGAGGGAGGGTTACCCATGACAAAGTATTACACGCCCACCCGAGTGCAAAGTAAGTGCACCCGACGCCTGCAGCCAGCACCACGGTCATGACGCACCAGAACTGTGTTTCGGAGCGCAGGTAGTCGCCGTAGAAGGCGAAGAGGGAGATTAGGTTTGCGAAGAGGTAGGCTTGGAGGGGGAAGGCGCCTGTCGTAATTCGAATTAGTTAGTGCAGTTGGGGTTATGTGTGTGGGGAGTGAGAACGTACCTCCGGCTCCGGCAGCGCCGAACAGGATGAGGGCGTACCAGGGCCAGTTGCGTTTCTGCTCGCCGATGATGCGGAGGAAGGTGCGGGTTGTGTGTCGGATGCGGGAGACTTTGGGGTGTTTGAGGGGCTTGGGGGGGTGCTCGCTTTCGTCGGTCGCGCTCCAGTCTGGCTCGTCTTTCATCTCGGAGAATTCGGTGCCTATTACTGAAGTGTCAATGGTATCGGTCTCGTGGGAGTCGTCGTGCTCTGTGATGACTTGCGCCTTGACGAGCTTGTGGTACAGGCCTGCTCGGTTGCGCATCAGTTTGTCGTGAGTGCCTTGCTGTGAGACCATGCCGTTCTTGAGCACGACGATGTTGTCGGCTTTTTGGATGGTGGACAGCCTGTGGGCGATGATGATGGTGGTTCTGCCTTTGGAGGCTCGGTCGAGAGCTTGCTGTACCTTTTGCTCGCTGCGGACATCGATGGCGCTTGTCGCTTCATCAAGAATGAGGATAGTTGGCTTCTTGATGATGCAGCGAGCTATGGCGATTCTTTGGCGTTGCCCTCCGCTGAGATGCATACCTGCGTCTCCGCACAGAGTGTCATAGCCCTATGGCATGTAAGCACTTCATATCGGACAGTGTGGGTTTGACATACATATGGCATGTGAGAGATGAAGTCGTGGGCAAATGCTTCCTCGCAAGCGTCGACTACGAGTGCCCTCTTCCGGACCTCATTATCATGTTCCCACTTGGTGCCGATTAGACCATGGGCCACGTTCTCGAAAATTGTCCCATTGAAGAGAAAAGGCTCTTGTTGAACGAGACCAATCTGTGATCTCCACCACTTGAGGTTGAGGTCCTCGATGTTGGTTTTACCCATCGATATGGAGCCATTACGAAGCATGTGGAACTTGAAAACATCAGTCTTCAGAGTATCATAGTAAAGTTTCACGGGCACTTACGACCTGGTCTTCGTCTTCTCCAACCCTGAGCTCGAACCAACGCTGTATCAGGGCAACGATTGTACTCTTTCCAGATCCAGAGGGTCCAACAATGGCGGTAGTCTTTCCCGCCTGGAAGTTGAGCGAAACGTTGACTAGCACCCTGTCTTGCGGCCTGCTTATATATGTAAAGTTGACTTTGGACAGAATGAGGTCCTCTGTGGCTGACACATCTGGAGCCTTCAAGCCTTCGGACACCGCCTTGGGTGCATCAATGACTTGGTAGAAGATTGCGGCTGCTCCGACTGCTCGACTGACTGCTGAGAGTGGAGCTGAGATGGCGCCAACTGACATGACGATGGTCAAGATGGATGTGATGACACTGGATGTCGTGAGTAAGTTGAATCACGCACTTGAATGTGTCAGCTTACACGAGAAGTACTTGCACATCCTTGATCTCTCTTCTGATATACAGCTGGATAGCCCACCAGAAACAGAGTGCTGCTGTGCTGGGGAATGTCAGCTTCAACTTGGCAGAACTTGAATGGCCGCACTTACGCATATATGGCAAAGTATACTGACAGATGTTAGCTTAGGAACTCATTATCTCAAGAATTACATACCTAGCGATGACTGGAGCGCGATCCACTTTGACAGCTTTGTCCCGTGACTGGACGCAAGCTTCACCCATTCGCCGTAGCTCTTTGCAACCTTGTCTTCTGCGCCACAAGCAGCGACCATTCTGATCGAACTGATTGCTTCGCTTGCAACACCGGCTCCCTCTCTGTCAGCATCAGATACCTTGTTCCATCTCCTGGTCATAAAGTAGACAGCGACGACGTAAACAAGAAGCACAAAGCCGAGGCCACTAATGGTGACAACAGCCAGGAGCCAGCTAAAGACGAAAGCGACCACGACTGCAGAGACAACGAGAGAGATGTTCTGAATGAGCAGACACAGCTTCTCAGAGATGCCATCTTGGACCAAGTTGGCAGTGATGGTAATGATGACCGCCGTATGGCCTTGCGGTATGGCATCAACATTGGCGACCGGCAGCGACATCAAGCACCTGAGATACTTCAACCTCATAGCCGCCGACGTGCGCAGGCCCGTGTGGCGAAAGCCAAGCTACATCGACATCAACATGAGGTTCTCGGACCAGGGTCGGCATACCTACCACAGAGATGTAGCTCAGGACCAGTCTCGCAGCGAAAATGTAAATCATGAGCAAGCTGGAGCCGACAGGGTCAGTACAGATCGCATGCACACAAGCCTCTGGGGTCGTACACGTTCTTGGCGATCTCTTCGCGGAATCGTTCTGGCGTCCACCCCGTGTAGTAGCGGGCGTAAAAGGCCGTGAACACCTTCACCAGTCGCGCTGTCGTTGCGTCAGTGAGCTGCTACTACAGAGGGAGCATACGCACCGAAGATGATGTTCATCAGCGGCATCGTGACGCCGGATGCCGCCGACGCGAGCGCAGCTACGATAAGCCATAATCGATCAGTCTTGGTCGAGAATGAGAAGATTCTCTGCTGCAGTGAGCACCCATCCAAATCGCTACCACGTATCACTTACAAAGAATCGCCGTATCGATTGCCAGTACGCACGCGGGCCCTTCTTGCTAGGAGTCTCCATGTCGAACTGGTTCCTGCGCAGTCCTCTCTCAAAGACGAGGGCTATCTTGGGTTACGACTCAGGCAGTTCACGGCCAAGCATCGAGGCACTGGAATACGAGGGGGGGTGTGGTGAGCCGGAAGGGCGAGCCTAGTGGCGTCGTGCACATTTGGGCTCTGCACTACATCAATTGATGGCTTGCTTGCAAAGACGGGCTGCACTCGCCACGTAGAGTTTCACATGGCCGCCCTTTGCACCGTAAATTGCTCTGTGTAATTGTTGAGCCATGAAACATGGTCCATGTGCGGCCGGAGCGATAATATGGGTGAATTACCAGCAGATAGCAGCCATGCCTTGCAGTCTGTACAGCCTGCATGCTTTCCTCCATGCTTCCGGGGACGCGGGCATATTGGGGAAATTGGGGAACGTGGGCGGGATATTTGGGTATTTGATTGGGGTGGATTGGCCAAGAACGTCGGCGGCCAGTCCCGGCATCTCCTCAACGGTCGGTATTGCGCATGACCTACGTCGGCAGATCGTCTACGTCTAGGCGTCGGTGCTAGACGCCTGGCCAATCACACTTTTGCCCTTGATTCTGATTGCTTTAATCGCCGATTCGCCGAGCCCAGACTAATTAAACGTCGTGATGCTTGTTCAAACATACCCCAATCGTCTATTGTCAATCTGCATAAGAGTCATCTATCAACTACAAGAACGCCAGCCTCAACCTGAAACCAGCACCTCTTCCCACTACAGCCAAGTACCTACTGCTCGCGCGCGCGCGCTTCTTTGATCATGTCTCGGATCGTGTCTCCCAACTCCTTGACCGTCTCCTTGGTGCGGGGCAGAGTGTGACCTTTCGCGTGATCAAAAAGAATTGCTGTTTCAGGGTCGCAGACATTATAGAGGGCCATTGAGCCGTCTACGTAGGGGTCCAAAGAGCCGACTGAGCCGCATCGCTCGATTAGTATTCTATGGCGTGGCGATGGCGGCGGGGTTCACTTACTAACGTGGCAAGTAGGGATGGGGATCACCTCGTCTGTCTCGTCGCAATACATCATCCCGGTCAAGTCTTGCTTCAACGGAGGCCATCCACCGAAGAACATGGCCAGCTTGAAATGGTTGTTGTAGCCTCCAGCCTCTCTCAATGCCTGCTCGCGCATGATGAGAGTGCCAGCCAGAATGGACCCCTCGGAATATCCCACAATGGCATCGAATGGGCCGTGTTCTTTGATGATGCCCTTCAAAAACTCCAGTGCCTCAGCAGCCGTCTTGGCAAGGGCTTCGGACCTCCCGAATGGGTTAAACAAGCGCAAAGTGTCTTCGGGGGAAGCGCCTTGGGGAAAGTCACGAATCTTCTCCAGCCCGTCCTCCACAGCCGGGTTGGTCTCTCCTTCTGCAGTCGGTGGGGGTGCAACAGCTTCCATCCATCGGTAGAAGGGGGGGCCTCCAAAGAACTCTTCGAACCCTGGTGGGGGCTTGGCCTCGTGCTGTCCGTGGGCAAAGTAAAAGCTCGCGGTGCCGTCACCCTCCAACTCGTTCACGAGAGGTGCTTCACGATGGTCAGCATGTCTATATGATGCATTGCTCAAACCTACCCATCTGCACCTGGAATTTCTAGGACGAGTTAGTCATAATGCATCCCAGTCTCAGCACTACCGACATACTTCGACGCTCCCAAAGGCGCCTGCGAGGCACAAAAACTTCGTACTCATTTCGAATGCTTGGTCAGAAATGTCTTGTTTGGCGTGGTTGCAGTTGCATTTGCATTCACGTTCGAGAAGATTTCTGCAGCGTGATCGTGAATAGTTAAAGTGTTGGGCTTCGCTACACCCAGGCTTGACCACGTATTATCATGGTACTGGAACTCCTCATTTACGCGTGGCAAGTGAGTCTGGAGTAGACTTCCATGGCATCCTCTGCGCCGTGCGAAACAAGCTTCAGGAGTCTGGACAGATATTCCGCAACGCTTGTCCAACATGGCATGATAACGCTCCGTGTATAACTGCAGGTGGCCGTTCAGTAGTAGCGCAGCGGATGTATGGACTTTTGGGCGTCTGCAATAGAGTAGCACCCCCATTGCTCTCATGCCCGATCACACGGAGCAGCGGGACTCTGTGCGACCATTGGTCTTCAGCCTATTGCCACAATAACTGGTGGAGCCACACAATATGATTTTCCTCCTTTGAGGAAGCCTCAACGGCTGGCTCTAGCTCGGATTGTGGAGGCCAAATTGCCGGGAGTTGCAAATGAACATCAGGACGTTGGGGAGCGGGCCAATGCCATGATGCTCGTGCCTGATGGCCACATTGGTGACTGATAAGCCGCAGGGGCGGTGATCGCGGAGATTATACCGGGGCATTGACGTGATTAGGGTGTGGAGGAGAAACAGGCCCTTTATGCTCGAGGACAGATAAGGTACTGTCTTCGAAATCGAAGGGCTTTATTCGAGCGAATGGCGAATTTGATAGGAAATGAGGCGCATTTAGCCTGCAGCTGCAGGCCAGGTTGACGACGAGCAACGTCCGACTAGCGTCAGTTCTAGCCGCCACGCGCCTTCTAGCGTAGCACGTGTAACTGTAATTTCTCGGTAGTGTTCCAGGCGGCCGGCAAGGACTCCGGCAGCCAACCTTTAGCCCACGGAACTCGCCAAGAGATCGTCCATCTTTCAGCCTCGAACGGCGATCGGCGGCCTGTACTCTCAGTATAACAATCTGGCTTAACTGGAGCAGCTTCTCCAAACTTCCCCGCTCATGCCGAAAATAGTTTCCGTGCCACCGGTCCTTTTGTGCCCTTGCTGCCCTGCATAACCTGCTGATGAGCCGACATCCTGACATTGAGAGGTAGGGATATAGACCGAGAAATCATGAAGCCCATAGTAGACGCTGCAACTCACTTTGCGCTGTAAGGAGATAAACCGAGAGCAGCATCATGTCCATATTGTAGACTGCAAGATCACCTCAACGAACCCCGCGTGGAGACCTAGCTGTTTCGATAAGCTTCATGCTCGAGCCTTTTGCTATCACGGTGCTTGACGCTGCACAGGCCAATCGTTTCCCGGAACCACACTACCTCTTACAAAACGTGCTTGGCCAGACCAGGACAGCCCGTGTCCCTTCAATCTCTGCGTTATTGCTTGTCTTCTAATACCATATTTAGTCGATCGGCGAGTCGGGTCAGGAACTCCTATCCATGTCGCTTCGACCCGGATTTCTCAATGGTCCAGACGGGTCGGACAAGTGGACAGAAGTTCCAACTCAACAGGTCAAATTTTAGATCAGCGAAGGAACTAAAAGAGCGGCATTACCTTCGTTGTACTCATCCTACCCTCTCCGTGCTTCCAGCTTGCAGCTCTACTCTGCATGCGACATGATCGCCGTCTTTCATTTCTAAAGTTCCACCGCTGAGACATCATGGCGCCCGGTCTGATTGTGACCAACGGGGGAGATCCTTCGTATCAGGATCAGCTTTCCTCTGGAGTACCGAGTCCGACACTGTCCCAACAGCCGGCCGAGGACACCACCATGCAGCCCGATGAGCCTCATCAGCTGAACGACGCCGCTGATAGCGAGGCTCCTCAGTTGATCGAAGTTCCTCTGCAGTCAAACGGCGACACTCCGCAGAATGGCAACGCCCCTGAGCAGAATGGCAACACTCCTCACCTGAACGGCGATGCTCCGCAGAATGGCAACGCCACCAACGGTGCCAATGGACATGGTCTCAACGGCGACACTCCTCGTCCAAATGGGCTGAACGGACATTTCATCAACGCTTCGACGCCGTCCGTTGCGACTCCAGCCAGCGAGCACGCGAATCCTCTCGATGGCTTCAAGACGCCCGCTCCCTACGGAGAGGCCAACCCGAACGCGGGTATGCCCATCGCCATCATCGGCATCGCAGTCCGCGCAGGCTCGGCAGCGACGCCCGACGAATTCTTCGAGATGTTGTCCCGAGGACGAAGCGGCTTCGCGTCGGAGATTCCAGCTGAGCGCTTCAACAACTCAAGCTTCTACCATCCGAATGCGGGCAAACTCGGATGCATCAACACCAACGGAGCGAGCTTCATCCAGGGAGACCTCACCAAATTCGACGCTCCGTTCTTCAGCATCACCGAGCTGGAGGCGACATCCATGGATCCCCAGCAACGTCTGCTGCTAGAGTGCGCATTCGAGGCTCTCGAGAATGCTGGTGTGCAGAAGCACGCTACTGTCGGCAAAGACATTGGTGTCTTCATGGGCGCCGGTTCGCCAGAGTACGAATTCGACCTGTTCCGGGATTCAGACACTATGCCCATGTTCCAGGCGACTGGTAAGTCCAGCTCTGTCGTTGTTAGCGCATATCTAACAATATGAAGGAAACCATTTGGCGATGCAGTCCAACAAAATCAGCCATTTCTTTGATTGGCGGGGTCCCAGCGTTACCATGGACACTGCTTGCTCGTCATCTTTGACTGCGGTTCATTATGGTTGCCAAAGTCTCCGAAATCGCGAGTCTGAGGTTGTATTAGTCGGAGGCTGCAACCTGAATTTGATACCCGAATTTTTTATTAATTATTCCACTTCCAGGTAAGCGTCTCGGTCAGTTGTGAGGAGGCCAGACACTGACAGCTTGTGCAGACTGATGGGCAATGAAGGAAAGTCGTTTTCTTTCGATGCGCGAGGTACTGGATACGGACGAGGCGAGGGATGCGGTATGCTCTTGTTGAAGCCACTTGACCAGGCCGTAAAGGACAACGACTACATCCGCGCCGTTATATCTGCCAGCGGCGTCAACCAAGACGGCTATACACCTGGCATCACAATGCCCAACGGCGAGTCCCAGGAGGCGCTCATGCGCAAAATTTACCGAGATGCTGGCCTCGACCCGGCCAAGACAGGCTACGTTGAAGCCCACGGCACGGGCACACGAGTTGGCGACCCAATCGAAGTCACCGCGCTCCGTAACGTCTTTGGCGAAGGGCGGTCGTCAAGAAACCCTCTCTATCTTGGCTCCGTCAAATCCAACATTGGCCATCTTGAATCCGCTTCTGGTATTCTGGCAGTGATCAAGGTCGCCGTCGGAATGGACAGAGGCTTCATCATGCCCAACTACGACTTCCAAAAGGGCAACCCCAAGATTCCCTTTGCTGAATGGGGGCTAAAGGTCCCGATTCGACAAATGCCCTGGCCAAAGAGCAAACGTTTCGCGAGCATCAACAATTTCGGTTTCGGCGGAACCAACGCACATCTCGTAATGGAGCGGGCGCCGATGAAGACTACCGGCGGATCGGGTCCTGCCAGGAAACAAAATCCCACAAAGAAGCTGTTCGTCTTCTCCGCAGCAGACAAGGCCGCCTGCCAGAAGATTATGAGCAATTTGGGCGTCTACCTGGAGCAGAGGCCTGAGATGTTCGAGCGAGAGCTCATGAGCAACATTGCATACACCCTCGGGCAGCGAAGATCTCTTTTGCCGTGGAGGGTAGCCATCCCTTCAAAGGAGTCCTCGGATCTCGTCGAGAAACTCGCCAAGGGCGGTTTCGCTCCCGTAAAAGAGACTGGAGCTCCTAGGATAGGCTTTGTCTGCACAGGCCAAGGCGCGCAGTGGTGGGCCATGGGCCGCGAACTGTATTGGCGATGGCCAGTCTTCGCTAGTGTCCTCGATAAGGCGGACGCTGTCCTCACCGAACTTGGTGCACCGTACTCTCTCATCGAAGAGCTGAGACTCGAGGAGAAGACAACACGGGTGAACCAAGCGCACATCAGCCAGCCTTCTTGCACTGCCATTCAATTAGGTCTGGTTGAACTGTTGAAGACTTGGGGCATCACGCCCACTGCGGTCGTTGGACACTCGTCCGGAGAGATTGCCGCCGCATACGCCGCCGGCATCGTGACAGTCGAGGCCGCAATGCAGATCGCCTACCACAGGGGTCGTCTCGTGCCTGTGCTGAAGGAGCGATATCCCGATTTACAGGGTACCATGATGGCGATTGGCTGTGGCAAGGAGGAGATCGATCCACTGCTCCAGCAGCTGAGCAATAGAGAAGCCAGGATTGCATGCTACAACAGTCCTGAAAGCTTGACCATCTCAGGAGACACGCCGGCTGTTGCTGAGTTGCAGCAGATGCTGGAGGATCAGCAAATATTCAACAGGAGGCTGGTCATCGAAACCGCGTACCACTCTCACCATATGGAGTTGATCGCTGAAGACTATCTGAACTCCATCAAGCAGATCCCGTCTCCAGATAAGTCCGATGTCCGCTTCTTCTCGTCGTTGACAGGGAAGGAGGCAACTCATGCGGAGCTTGACGCCAACTACTGGGTCCGCAACTTGACGAACCCCGTCAAGTTTGCTCAAGCTTTCACGCACCTTGTGTCGCCTACTGGAGACTTCTCGACTGGAGTTGACTTGATCGTCGAGATTGGCCCTCATTCGGCAATGCAAGGTCCGATCAAGCAGACTTTGAAGGCTGTCGGCGGCGCTGCGGTCAAGATTCCGTACGCACCCTCTCTTCTCAGGAAGAAAGACGCAGTCGAAACGATGCTGGCTCTTGCCTCCACGCTTTTCTGCAAGGGAAGCCCCATTGATCTTGCCCATGTCAATTTCCCTCCGAATCACAAGCAGCCCAGTCTCTTGATCGATCTTCCGAGATATCCCTGGAACCATGCCAACACATACTGGCACGAGTCTCGCATCGCCAAGGTCCACAAGAACAGGGCGTTCCCGAGGCACGACATTCTTGGTACGCTCGCCAACTACTCAAACGACCTCGAGCCCACATGGCGAAATATTGTCCGGTTGGATGACCTTCCGTGGCTCCGCCATCATCAGATCCAGACCTTGACCATCTTCCCAATCTCTGGTTTCGTGGGTATGGTGATTGAGGCTGTGTTCCAGCAGGCAAAGTCGAAAGACATTGCAATCGGCCAGATCGAGCTGCGGGATCTGAATGTTCACAATCCGCTCATGCTTCCTGATGAGAGCGTTGAAATGACCATCACTCTGCGTTCACCCCAGGCGGCCGATGTCAGCATCTCTCAGATCACGAGCGACTTCATCATCCACTCGTACATTGCGAGCAAGGGATGGACTGAGAACTGCACTGGCACTGTTACTGTCAAGTCAGGCGAGCTCAACGAGGTTAACGGACAGCGACAACTTGAGCAAACCTCGGCATCTCTTGCGGAGAAAATCTCCGAGATTGAGAGTTTGGCAACCTCGGTGCCACAGTCGAAGATTTATGACGCTCTTGCGGAGATGGGTGTCGCTTACGGATCAACATTCCAAGGCCTCACCGACTGCCGCGCCGACGACAAGTGCGCAGTGGCGAATATTACCATCGCTGACACCGCTGTCGATATGCCAGAGCACTTTGAGACGAAGCACATTGTACATCCGTCCTTCCTGGAACAACTCATCCAGATGTACTGGCCGATCCTTGGAGCTGGCCGTTCTTCCCTGAGCACTGTCTGTCTCCCAGCGTCGATTGGCAAGATCACCATCTCTCCCAAGGTTTTGGAGCTGGCCAGTATGCCAGGACAAAGCCTGCGCGCCTACGGCACGGCATCCAAGCCTCTGTCGATCCAGAAGCCGAGCAAAGTCTCCATGGTCGCTGTTGCCGACGGAGAGCCCATTATCGACATTGAAGATCTGACCATCGCGCCACTTCCGTCAGACGATGTGGATAGTGATGTTCAGGCTGCAAGGCAATTGTGCTACAAGCAGATCTGGGAACCGATTCTAGAGCCACTAGAGAAGGGTCAGGAGATTAGAGTGGACAGCCCACAGACCGAGGCAGGCGCCAAAGGCACGGCTCTGAACGCAACACCAGTTGTAATCATCCATGGCTCTTCCCCATCGCAGTTGGAATTTGCTCGTGTGCTCGCTGCGTCAATCGAAAGCCAGAGCGGCGCCAAGGTTGACATGGGCGCACTGGATGAGATCGATGCAACGGACAAACAGCTCCTCTGCATCACAGAGCTCGACGAATTCATCCTCCCCACGCTCAAGCCATCGCAATTCAAGGCCCTTCAGACCCTCTCGACAAACTCCGAGGGCCTTCTGTGGGTGACGCGAGGTTCATGGGGGCAGGGCCAGGCTGGCGACCCAACTGGCAGCATGGTCATCGGTCTCAGCCGTGCGATTCGATCCGAGAACATGTACAAATTTGCCAATCTGGATCTCGACGCTGAAGAAAGGCTCGCAGATGCTTCGGCTGTCCAGGCCATCCTCAAGGTCTTCAAGACAGTGATGGAGGCGGGCTCTGTCGAGAATACCGAGATGGAGTTCATGGAGCGAAAGGGAGAGTTCTGGACGCCAAGGATCGTCGAGGACGAAGTCATCAATGATTACGTCCACAAGCGCAACTTCCCTCCCACCGTTGAAGAGACCAAATATGGTGGCAGCTCGCGCTCGCTCAAGATGGCCATCCAGACTCCCGGCATGTTTGACTCTCTCTACTTTGTCGACGATGAGACGAGAGGACAACCACTGGCTGCTGACCACATCGAGATCCAAGTCAAGGCGGTTGCAGTAAGCACCAGGGATGTAGAAGCTGCCGTGGGCCACGTCGATTGCACTGGATTCGGAGAAGAGTGCAGTGGTGTAGTCACTGCCGTTGGAAAGGATGTCAAGAACATCCAAGCCGGAGACCGGGTTGCGGCAATTGCACCATCCGCTTTCGCCACCTATGCCCGGACAAGTGCAGACTTTGCTATGAAAGTCGGCGCCAACATCTCTTTCGAAGAGGCAGCCAGCTTGCCCTTGGCCCAATGCTCTGCGCAGTACGGCCTCATCGATCTAGCAAAACTAGAGGATGAGGAGAGCGTGCTCGTGTTGAACGGTGCCGGATCCGCAGGACAAGCAGCGATATCGCTAGCGCAGTCAATCGGCTCTGCCGTGTTCGCGACAGTTGAGACTGCCGAGGACAAATCAGTGTTAATCAAGGCCTTTGATCTTCCCGAAGATCACATCTTCTACAGCAAGGACGACCAACTCTCTGCCTCCATTCTCAAGGCGACCAGCAACCGCGGCATTGACGTGGTACTGAGTATCCAGGCCACCGCGGACTGCATCCAATCAGCTCTGCGATGCATCGCAGAATTCGGCAGATTCGTTCGCGCAGAGGCCAGTGATGTGTCCAGCAAACTCAAGCTCGACCTGTCGAGCTTCAGTTTCTTCTCGTTTGATATCCGCACTCTGATAACACGCAAGCCACGGATAGTGCGACGTTTGGTCAAGGACATCTCCAGATCACTCAAGTATGGCAAGTTGAGGCCAACGGAAGATGCCACCATCTTGCCCGTCGCGGAGGTGGCAGAGGCCTTCAAACAGGCCAAATCAGCTCCATCTAGCAACAAGGTCATCGTCGTCCCGCATTCTGAAGACCTCGTCCAGACAACTCCATCGAAGGAGGTGGCCAAGCTCTTCAAAGAAGACGCGACGTACATCTTGATCGGCGGTACTGGAGGTCTCGGCCGAGGCATGACCAGGTGGATGGCGCACAAAGGTGCAAAGAACGTTGTTCTCATCTCCAGGAGTGGCAGCGTAACGGGCGAGGTGAAGACCTTGGTCGATGATATGGCTCTTGTGGGCGTCAATGTTGTGGTTCATTCTTGCAACGTGGTGAAAAGGGAGGATGTGGATGCGCTTTTGGCAAAGCTTACCCACCTGCCACCGATCAGAGGCGTTATCCACACCGCAATGGTCCTTCGCGTAAGTTTTCCTGACTCTCGGCACGGCAAGCACTCACATTTCCGCAGGACAAGCTCTTCGATAAGATGAGCCACAATGACTGGATCGAAATCACCGAGTCCAAGGTGCATGGTGCCTGGAACTTCCACAATGCCCTTTTGTCCACTCCCCTCGATTTCTTCGTTGTGTACTCTTCCTGCGCTGCTGCCATGGGTGGTCGAGGACAGACAGCGTACGCCGCTGCCAACATATTCCTAGACGCTTTCGCGCAGTACCGCCGCTCGCTTGGCCTACCTGGTGCGTCACTTGGACCAGCAGCCGTCATGGACTCCGGATACTTGTTCGAGAACATCGACCTGTACAACGAGATCGCAAGGAACATTGGCGACAATTACATCATGACATCCGAGGTGCTCGCACTCTTGGAGACCCTCCTTGACGGCACTGCGGACCCAAGCTGCAACAACCACATCATCACCGGTGTGACGCTCGATCCCATGAGCATTCAGTTCTGGGGCAGTGACGCCAAGTACAGAGACATGCGTCTCGCGGCCGAGGCTGTAGCGGCTCAGCTGAATGCTGGCAGCAAGTCAGTGTCCTGGAACGCTGCTGTCAAGGCTGCTGCATCGCTACCCGAAGCCGAACAGGTCGTCTGCGATGGCCTCACCGACAAGATCGCCAAGACGCTGGGCCTTGAGCTGGAAGAGGTTGACCCCACAAGAAACCTCTCCAACTACGCTCTTGACTCGTTGACCGCCATTGACGTGAGAAACTTTATCACGAGAGAATTCGAGTCCACGATGCAAGTCCTCGAGTTGCTGGCCAGTGGTACCATTCATACGCTCGCCAAGGCGGTATGTGCAAAGAGCAAGCTGCTCAAGTTTGCAAGCTGAGTAGGACCTTTTGATGGAGTTGGTGGTTGGATCAAGTCTACCTAGGCGTGAACCTTTATTCGGGAGTTTTTCGAGGTGTTCGACAGCCTCAATATGGTGCATACTGTTTTCACTGGCATTTCAGCTTTCACCGTATATATACTATTACAGAATGTACATACCTTAGACTTTTATACCAGATTCTCGCTTCTGTGACACGCAAGGGTGCCGAGTGAGATCGTGTCGATGCGTGTGGCGGCCGTGTGTGAGGAGAGTGAGTCAACATGGTGGGAGACGACGAGCTTTTGATACGCGTTATTGCCCCACTGCGAGATCGTGGTGGGGACTTGTGCTCCCCACCGAATTGCCGTTGACGCGCGGACAGGATGAAACGGGAGTAATATGCGATAACGACTCGGTGTGAGGGGTTGCCAGGCCCACAAGAGGGTGAAGCTTGGTTGAGTCGAGACGCGTCGTGACGGAAGGGACGCGGCGGGGCCACACTAAGCCGTTTGCAGCATAGTTCCCATCGCAACCAAGACCCGCACACAACGTCCTCGCGACTAATACTCTCTACTGTATCTCGCGTCCGTCTTCGGAATCGCATTCTAGCAATATGGAGATTGGCTTGTCTATTGCGGCTATATGTTTCCAAGACCCAGCGCCCGGTGCCGCACGTGGCGAGGCATGTGGTCAACGCTCGGAATATTATCCGTCATGGCACAGTCACGGCACACAGGAATTGACAATGATTAGGACCAATTCAGAATCGGAAAGGAAGATCTGTTGAATCAAACATCAAAATTTCGATGGTACTCAGCACTGGGGAAGACAGTCCCAATCCAGTGACTTCCACGAACCCCCAGGCTGAGCACAGGACTCATGCCGCTGCTGCCAGTGCTCTCGGGAAAGGCCTGGTCACCCGAGGGAACGGAAGCAGCTCCGGCTCCATGGAGATTTTGGTCGGACTTTACGCAGCTCCTCCATTTCGGTGGCTGAGCCTGGTTCAATTTTACATGAGAGAACTAATAATCGTCAAAACGATCACTTGCCCTCGTTACGAAAGCGAGTCTTCGTCAATCACCACCAAGCGGAGGTCCACGTCGCTAATACACGAATGAAGGCATGACTCAAGAGAAGGCAGAGCATATGATTGAGATGATGGCCGCCACATTGTCGCATGCCGACGCCCCGCGGCGGTACGGACTCTTCGGAGTTAAGCGCAAATGGCAGCTCCGCGGAGCCAGAAGTTGTTTGGTTTCTTCGTCGAAGCTTCCGCCCGCGTGAGGTTGGCCTACATAAAATTGGCTACGTACCTTTTTTAGTCTCGGCGTTGAAATACCCCGCAGAGCAATTGCATTGCTTCCAAGAAAGTCACAGGAATTTCTGTTGCAGTGTCGAAGCCCGCCTGGAACCCGGAGTACTGGTCCGCGTGTTATCGGTTTTGCTTTTTCAAGCCGTGTTCTCCGACGTTCCCATAGTCCCATTGGAGGGTTTTGAATAACTGGTGACCTCAATTGCACCGCCTCCGTGCGACCTACAGCTATTTCAACAGATTCGTTAGGTGGCTGGACCTCAGCCTCAGCCCGCACTCCAAGGCAACCGTCTTATCAGACTATATCAATGCCACGGAACGCTCCCCGCAGATAGCGTATCACGATCAACCATTATTTCTGCAGAATGTCTCGCGCTTCCATCCAATTCTCGGACCGAGGTTCCGACTATGAGCCTGAGGAGGCACAAATCTATGAGGACGAGAGCTTGATCTCGAGCGTGGTCAGCATTGGCGCGGGAGACCGCTATTCTTTGCTGCCACTGGATCGAAAACGTTGCGAGACACGTCTGATTCAGCTTCTTCCTTCCAGCGATGAAAGCAGCCCCATCGAATGCAAACTTTACGTTGTGTCCCGAAATGATGGACCCATTTATACAGCCTTGTCTTACGCTTGGGGAAACAAAGCTCATGTTTCGCCGATCAAGGTCAATGGACTCGACTGGTGGGTCACTGAGAACCTCCACTCTGCCTTGACGCATATTCGAGAGGCAGAAAACGCCGTTACCTTGTGGGTGGATGCTATCTGTCAGTCAAGTTCTTTACATCACACCATTTCTAATTTTTAATCGTATAGACGATTGTTAACACCTTCCATCAGGCATCGATCAGAAAAATGACGAAGAGAAGAGTTGGCACGTACAGCAAATGCGTGAGACGTTCACGGAAGCATCCGATGTGATCGCGTGGTTGGGTCCAGCAACGGAGTCTGAAATCGACGCTATGAAGATGTTAGGGAAGATTGGAGAGATTGCATCAACCATCGCGCCAGACACCGACCTTTGGAGCGACGCGACGCATGATAGGATCCTGGAACTTTACCGCGAAGCACAAATCACTAAGGAAGATCCAGACGAAATTGACCCATTGAAGAAGCTCTTCCGCGATATTGTGGACAGAGAAGGTCTCCATTTTTCAGAGCCTGGCACATCGCACATCTTCGGCCGCATCTGGTGGAAGCGCACTTGGGTCGTTCAAGAAATGTCGGTCCCTTCAAATATCAGATTTCTCTGCGGTCATTCGAGCGCTTCATTCCACGGTATGATAGCAGCAGCGGTGCTGTACTATCAATACAACACATCCGTCTGGTCTTTCCATCGTGAAGATTCAGATAAGCCCAAGGTCCAAAAACGAATCATCGATCTCGTCTACTTGGAAGACCGGGAGGTGTCCTTCGACGCTGATTGCATCTACGCGCAGTGCACAACACGCTGGGCATATCGAAACTGGGCCAAATCACCATCTGGGCTGCCACTCGCCTTTATCGTATCCTCCGTTTTCGCCTACGGTGTTACGCGGGTTCTCGAGGCATCCGATGCTCGTGACTACGTCTTTGCGCTGCTTGGTCTCGCAACCGACGCTCAAAAACTGGACCTGGCAGCCGACTACACCAAGTCACCAGCTGATGTCTTCAAGTCATTCAGTCGGGCCTTGATCCAACACGGGCACTTTATTGCCTTGTCCTGGTGCCGCACACAAGCGCCTCGAAGACTGAGAAATCTTCCCTCGTGGGCGCCAGACCTTTCGCAAAGGGCTAAAAGACCCTTTCAGTGGGTCGCAAGAGACAACAAGACCAACCAGTTTAGCCTAGAGCCTGCTTTCAGCGCTGGTACACGTCTCCCTGCTCATGATGTGCACTCTCTGGAACCTGCATCGGCCTTTCACTTGACCGCAAACACGCTGCATCTACACGGCACACTTTTCGACACCGTCTCCCACACCGCAGCATCATTTGACGAGCTGCACTCGCGCAATCTACCCGACGCCCAAATTGTGACCCGCACTTGCATCCGCTTCCTCCGCGAACTTAAAGCCGCCCTCGAACACGCTCCGGTGCAATCCGTGTATCCGACCGCCGCCGCCAAAGCCTCTGCCGTGTGGCGCACCGCGACCGTCGACGTCGCCATGTCGCCCAGCTGGGAGAAGAAGCGGTGGGGTACACCATTGTCACCGCTGCACCAGCAGATGTACGATCGTAACTTCCCGTACGAGGATATGCTGGAACATGCGACCGACTTCCAATCTCTGTTCGATGTCGTGGACATGGCGAATCTGCAACGCAGACCCTTTGTCACGGCTAAAGGGTATTTGGGGCTCGGTCCTGAGGAGATTCGACCGGGGGATACTGTCATGGTATTCGCGGGGGCTCAGATGCCGATTGTGTGTCGTGACGGGATAGCCGGGTCGGTGGTGGTGGTCGGGGATTCTTACTTGCATGGGATTATGGACGGAGAGATCATGGACATGAAGCCTGATGTTCGAGGGGTCTTTGTTCACTGAAGATTTGCTGAGTTACCTCTGTTCCCGACTTAGCCACACCATTATCATTATTGTCTCAGAACTCGCGAAGTGTCACGCTTTCTGTGACAATAGCCGGGGGAGGGAAAAAAAAAAAAAAAAGAAGAACAGCAGTAGTCAAACAACAGCCCGAGTCGCGATCGCTATAATGACAAATATGAGGTGAACGACATGACCAAGACCCTAGGTCTATATATGGTTAAGAAGCTTTTCTTTGTCGTACCTTTCAAGCTTCGCGATCCTGCGCTCAGATCTTTCAGGTCTCCTTCGAACTCTTCATCTTACGATCATCTCAGTACACGCAAGTCATCCCAAAAGGTTCTATGAAATTCACCAGATCAAAATTTTATCTCGTTTGAGCTATTTTCTCCGGAAGTAACGAAGGGTGACTAGCACAGAGCTAATTGTTTGGTCCTTCGCCCTTGGTTCGGAAACCTTTGAGATTGGCCCCCACATAAGCGGCGTAAGAGGCGCAGCATACCCCTCAACATTGATATGAAAACATCTTCGCGTTCTTTGCTGTCGACCATACCCGACTATGTCATGAAGAATAACACCAAGTTCGCTTGAAATCTAGCGTACTTTTGTTCATACATTGCTACCAAATTTATAGAGTTGGTGTCGTCGTACCTCTACACTCACGCCCACGCTCCCCCTTCTGGAACCCTCCAGGACGTTAACGCCTACAGCAACAATGTCCTCGAAACAAAAATGGGCCGACACGCCCTTCCCCCTAGTTACCACCCCCTCATTCACAAAACCCATCGTGCGCCTCGCTCCACCCCCCACCCCCCCCTCTAACATCCCCAGTCCGACCACCCAGCCCACCACATCGCCAACGAAATGGCCTTTGCCCACAACGCCATGATCCGCGGCCTCAATGCCATCTACCAGCAAGCCCCCCACATCCCCTCCTCCCCCTCCACCATCTCAGCCTTCCTCTTCCTGATCCGCTCCTGGGCCGCCTGGATCCTCGACCACCACGTCCTCGAAGAAACTCTAATCTTCCCCGGCTTCGAGCGCGTGCCCGGTGTGCCCGCTAGCGCTCTAACCCGCAACGTCGAGCAGCATCATGCATTCAGCAAGGGCATGGAGAAGCTCGAAGAGTACGCCAAGACGGTGCAAGTCGAAGAGTACGACGGCGCGAAGGTGTGTGCTATGCTTGATCCGTTTGCGGGAGTGCTTTGCGAGCACTTGCGCGATGAGATCGCGACGTTGTGGAGTCTGGAGTGTGTGCAGCTGGAGCATGCGGGGAGGCTGCTGGAGGTGTGGAGGGAGGGCGAGAAGAAGGCGGAGACGCAGGATAAGGCGGTTGTGCCGCCGATGGTGCTGGGGCTTCGTGATACGACGTTTGAGGGCGGGAATGATTGGCCTAAGATGCCGCCGGGGAGCGCGTTTATTGTTAATTGGGTGTTTGGGTGGAAGTATGCGGAGAGTTGGACGTTTTTGCCGTGTGATGTGTATGGGCGGCCGAGGGCGTTGAGGTTTCTTGGGGATGAATGAAATGGAGGTCAGGACGTTCTGCTACACTAACTTCGACATTGTTTAGGTTTTTTCAATGATTAGATTTTGTGAGAAAATACGTGTGGGCGCAGTTATGTGTATGTGTATGCGAACACTCATTTTATCTGTTTTGTTGCACTACCACACGCTTAGGAGTCAGACATAAGTTTTGCTAAGTGTGGAATCACACTGCCCATTGAGTCTAATAGTATGACTAGCAAGTGTGAACATCAGTTCTTTAGTCATGGGAGCGCGCTGTGACAATGTAGCACAGGCAGAGGCTAGAGCTCTAGAAGATCCTGGATCTCGACAAGCCTGTAGGACTTAACAAACTATGAATGATGCCATGAGCTGCATTCTAGGATCAAGGGGAGATTCGCGAAGAAGAATCGAAAAAGGGGTCACAGATGAAAGCTCGCTTCAAAAACCAATGGAACGTGGCAGACTCACTAAAGGAGTGAAGAGACCAGTCACTTGACCAAAGCCCTTCACCCTTCACTCGAATCCCCGCCCTTTCACTGCCACCCACAGCCCCAACCCCCCAAACCCCACCATAAATACCCCTACTCACCACACCTCTCCACCAACAACTTTCCAATAACTCCACAACACGCCTCCCTACACCACCAACTCCCAGCAACCAGCAACCAACTTCCAGCAACCATCAACCAACTCCCACCAACAACCAACCCCCCCTCCACGCACCCACCGCGGACCGCAAAAATGTCCGACCCAATCGCCCACACCATCAAACTCCAATACCAATGTCTCCACGTACGCACCATCGAATCCTACCCCGACATCCCCGGCGACCCCTATGGACTAATCATTACCAAGCCCAGCAACGACGTGTGTCCCGCCTGCAAGAAGAAGGCTCGCGAGCAGCAAGAGGCCCGGGATGCCTGGGCGCGCCAGAAGAACGCCGAGACGCGGCGCAATGGTGGGGATGAGTAGGGGGTTGAGGCGTGGAGGGTATAGATGGGTTCTGCGAGGGGGAAGTCGCAGGAGGGCGATCTTGCGGCTGGTTGCTTTCGCGGGTCTCGCATCATCATCCATTTCATGATTTCTTTCGTTCGGGGGCTAGGGTATAAAGGTCACTGGGTGACTTTGGTATACAGTACACAGATCAATGCACTTATCCTCTTCTCTTCTCTGAGTCCAAATTACATTACTTGCTCCCTCCCGCGTCTCGCAGACCCATTAACCCCCTGCCCTCGCCGGGAAGGCAGAGTAGGATAACCGTTCAACGGTGCCCCCACTACCTCGCCCCCATCCTTCTCCTCATTCAACCTCCTCCACAGCTCCCCAATCCCCACGCGCTTCGCGGGCAACATGCTATACTGCAGACTGTACAGATTCCTCCTATGGATGGGCGGGACGAACTGGCCGGACACGAGGCGCAGAAAGACGCCTGGGCTGAAGTAGTGGTTGCGTATGCGGTTGCCGAGTTCGAAGTAGGACTGGAACATGGCTTGTAGCGGCAATGGGATGGATTTGAGGACGACGTAGGATGTTGGTGCGGATTGTGAGGCGTCGTGGTGAGTGGGGTGGATGTCTTGTAGCTCGAAGCATATGCCGCCGGGCAGGCGTCGCGAGTCCTTGATGCGGAGCATGGCTGCGAAGAGGGGGAAGTGGTTGAGGCATGCCAGGCCGATTTCGAGCGCGGCTTTGAGACCTATGACGGCGACTCGGGCACTAGCAAAGGTAAGGTAGAAGACGAAGACTGTCGGTAGCAGGAAGAATAGGAGCGTGAAGAGGATGGTGCCGAGCAGGAGCTGATCGAGGTCGTAATCGCATGAATCTATTCGATTGCGCAGGATGTTGCGTTTCTTGCCGCGGAAAAGGTGGAAGAGGGAGATGATGATGGTGAGCTGCCAGTGGAAGATGCGCGCAGAGGCAATGTAGAACGAGTAGATGTGCAGGGTGAGCAGAGAGACGAGGTCGGAGAAGAGTGAGATTGGCATTGTCGCGCCGGCAAAGGCAGAGAAGCCGATGAAGTTGATGATGCCAGGCAAGTACGGCCGCAGGAGGGTCATGCACCCGGCCCAATGATCAATGACCCAAACGAACAGATCACCTAGGAAGTTGGCCAACTCCGAGTTGAGCTTCAGGCCACCGGGCCATTCCGAGAGCCACGAGATCATCCGTCGTAAGCCTTCAATAGACCATGCAGTGAAGATGGTGTCCACTTGCGTAGCCACAAAGGCGTGATTCTCAATGATGTAGGAACCCAAAGCAATGCCGATTATCACATCGTTCGCGACAAGCCAAAGGCTGTTGTAGAATCGGATGTACTCTGGGTGGCTGTTGGTGATGCTTTCCCAATTCCCCTTTCTCTCCCGCAAAGTCAGGTACTGGATCGGCCAATAGCAGAATTGTTGTAATCGAATGTCAACTTGCTGCGCAGTTGCCGAGATATCTTTCAAGGCCGGTGACTTTGACTTTGGGGAACCAGGCCGCCAATCCAAAACCCGTAGTATCATTTCGCCGGCAACCCGATGGGCGACCAAGCCTAGAATCAGCAACCGCGTGAGGATGGGGTACACGTAGACTCGGGCAACATAGCAGAGGCCAATGTAGACGAAACTCCACAGATCATTGGCGGATTCTACAACTCGTTCGCTGACGCTTTGTACGCGTTTGGCACGCCTTTCGAACACGCCTATATTCTTTTGCAGAACCGCGTTCAATTCAAAAGAACAGTTGACCTGATCAATGATCATGGACAGGGAGAGCTCCTTTTGCGTAGGTGGGTGCGAGATGACGGTGTGCATCTGAAGCTTCTCAACCAGCTTCTTCTTGTTATTCTCCTGCTCCCTTTGCTCTTCCTCCTCGACGCCTTCAAACTCTGGGTTCCACTTGCCAGTGTCTGTCTTATCACCCAAGGCCAAGGATATTGGACTCATGGAAAGATATTGCATGCGCGTCGGGTGCGGCCTGTCGTAGATGATGAATTGTATGGAACATTGAGTCTCGGCTGGACAGTACAGCCGAGGGAACGAAGAGGTGGGGTCGAGATAGCAAGCCAGTAGATTCGCATCGAAACGATCGGGCGGCGACTGGGGATTCAGCACTCCCAGGACACGCATAGATGTGTGCCCGCATCGTTTGAACAGGTCCTGGATAGGGTGTGGGCTGTGCTGGAGGTGCATTCCTATCTGCAGCACATGCTCCACCTGTCGTAGCTCGACATGCTGCAGGACCGACACGACGAAGATGTCGCGGTCCGAGTTCCTGAAGCCCACCAAGGTACCGGGGGTGTATTCCTTGGGCCCGTCAGAGGGCCAGAATATTCGTATCAAGCCATTCTTTATGACCATGTCAACATAGCGCCACCCTAGAAGGATCCGCGACGCTTGAGCTGTTCCCGAGCAGATATTCCACTGCCGCCGATTCGAGGATGGATGGCCGTCTCGTGCGCTGCGAGGCGCTGGATCGGGATGAATACGAGAAGAAAGAAGATTGAGAGGAGAGCAAAGCCTTTTGCTGCGCGTGTCTAGAGAAGGCAATGTGAGCACAGGTGCTGGTTGAGGATTTTGCACCTCCACTCACAACAACACTATGATCCCAGGCGAAGATGGCCAGCTCGTACAGACGGGTAACGAGGTCCCAGCGAGCGGTCGAGTAGCCAGCAATGAAGATGCCAAGTGTGACGACGGAGAAGGCGTGCATGGGAATGGGAATGTCGCGGACCGTTCGTCATGCCAAGGGCGGAGGAGGATGCGTGGCTCGACTTATACTGCGGGAGCAGGACAGCAAGGGGCGGGGGCGTCTTCAAGGCTTGGGCACGAGTGAAGACACCGACGCATGGTGCTGCCGACCCAGGGCAGGAGTGCAGAACGGCAACGCGCAATATCGACATGTCGACCACACGTCGCCGGGGTGGTGGCTTGGCAAGAGCAGATCACGTGATCTCGCGACCAGGCTGTCCGACGGGCTATCCGATCCAGGACTAGCGCAACTTCCGTTTGAGCGTCGATAGGGCAACTTGAGCACGCCGCTGGCAACCTGTGCAGCTAAACACCACCCAGAGGAAGCTCGAGACGGAGTTTCCTGGCCTGCAGCTCAAAATCGGCATACCGTCTCTTTCTCCGCCTCGAAAAGCCAGCCAGCTACGCGCCTGCTATCAATTCGTCATGCATCGATCTATCTGGGCTAACAATGGCGGCCCTCCACATTCGCCGTCGACTGGACGGAACAGGCAGCCATTGCGGTCAGTTTCAATCTGCGTCAAAATTCACACTTTGGCTTGTTCTACAACCTTCGCTTCTTGGTCAGGTCTGTTAGAACGGTCGCCCAAAGCGGTTTAGCTCCCGCTGTGGGTCGCGCCTACTTTCAGCGCCTGCCCTGCCAGCCTCTCCATCCTACAATCTTCACCACCACATGAACCTGAGCCTACACCACGGGATTGGAGGCTGACCATTTTCGTAGTGCGCTCATTGGAGCACGAAGTAATAATCCACAGAACAAAGATCCCAACTTCAATCCAGGCCCCATGGCTGTGTGCGGCTTCTTTCAACGCGGGACTTGCAAATTCGGAAGTAAGTGTAACGGCCATCTATTGCGACTCTGAAGCTGACTTCATCCAGATAACTGCCGCAATGAGCATCCAGGCCAGCAGACAAATTATGTAAACGCCAACAACAACCGTTTTGGAGCCTTTGCTGGAGGCGATCGCTACCGCCCTGTGCAGCAGTCTAGTGGTTTCCGAGGCGGTGCAGCCAACAACCGCGACAATGGACCCCCGTTCCATCTCTCCAAGGATGTCATCAAGGACGACTTGACAGTTGAGCGCCCTATTTACCCCCTCTCTTGCTACGGCCCAGGTCGAGACGCACCTTGTCAGCTCATTGAAGGGCCGATCGAAATCAGCCCAGAAGAGCTTCGCTTACGGTACTATTCTCAGCGTGCTCAAGGTAACGAGACTGCAGCAGTACGTTTCTCTCATTCTGCTTCATCTCTAGCTAACCATGTTGTAGCAACAAGAAGAGAGCGCTATGGGCAGGCAGATGCAGCAGCAAGTAGATCGCATCCTGAATGACCTTGACGGAGCTATCAAGTACGTTGAAGACGGCATTAACAAGCACCCCAATCGAGTCGATATTGCTGGAGGTAAGCTGTCCGCTGGCGGAGCAAACTCTTCATCGTCAACGAATTCGTTCTCCAGTCCAGCCGCTTCATTCGGGGGCAACCAAGCATCATCGTCATCGTTTGCGCAACCCCGAATTGCCTCTGCCTTTGGCCAGCCGAGCAACCCGGGACAGACTGTTTCTGCTTTTGGCCAACAGAGCAATCCAGGACAGTCTGCGTCTGCTTTCGGTAAACCTAGCGGCCTGGGTCAGACCACCTCGGCATTTGGACAACCACAGGCCACTTCTGCCTTTGGCCAGCGCAGTGCCTTGGGCCAGGGCTCCTCTGCATTTGGACAAACCAGCAATCCCGGACAGACCACTGCTCCCTTTGGTAGAACTAACCCGCTCGGTGGTCAAGGTGCCTCTCCCTTTGGCCAACCCGGAAACCCAGGTCAGCGTGCATCGCCATTTGGCCAGCCCAGCAACCCAGGACAAAACTCATCTCCGTTTGGACAACCCAGCAATGTAGGACAGACTACATCAGCATTCGGAAAGCCTAGCGGTGTCGGTCAGTCTTCATCAGCATTCGGACAGCCCTCCAATCCTGGCCAGACTTCATCAGCGTTCGGACAGCCCAGCAATGGTGGTCAAACTTCATCAGCGTTTGGCCAGAATTCAAAGCCTGCCCAGTCTCAGTCTCCCTTTGGCCAAGTCCCTTCGCCGTTTGCTCAACCGCCTCAGCCTGCGCCTACTGCCGCCGCCTTTGCCCAGCCTGCTCAACCGGCTCAGACTTCTTCGGCATTTGGCCAACCTGCTAAACCTGCCCAGAGCACACCCGCCTTCGGTCAACAAGCCCGTGTGAGTGGAGACTCTGGAACTAACCGCCCAGCTTTTGGCCAGACAATGTTTGGTCAAGCTTCTCAGCCTGCCGCTGCCAACCCCTTTTCCCAACAACCTCAAGGCCAGCAACAAGCGGCAGCTGGTCAGCAGACACAGTCAGCACCCGATCTTGCACGTCCGCCTCCCGCCCGTACTAGGACGAAGCCCATCGACGAGAAGGATCGATTCAAGGAGGGAAAGCCCGAGGAGTACGAGGGCGAGCGAGGAAAGTACCTCGAGGAGGTATACACGCGAGTCGGTCGTGAGGGCTGGTTCCGGCCAGGTGAGGCGATTCCCACGACGCCGCCAAAGTGCGAGTGGATCGTCTGGGAGGACGACATGCTCTGAGCGAATGCCGAGCAGTCGAGGGTGCAATCTGGTGGAAAAGTTCGACAAAATCTGAAGACAGTTGCTTGTAGCATGGCCATCTAGCCCACCATCACGAGCACATCGGGAAACAAAGCGAGCCCCCTGTAACGATAGTTGATATAGCACAAATCACACGACCATGAAGCCCATTCATGTGCCCGTATAAATTTTCCCATTCCATTTCATGAAGTCATCTACATACATTACCCGCCCAAAATTTTCCCCTCCCCACCCAATATCCTCCCTAACTCCCCGGCCCCGTAAAATTCCCAATAAAAACCACCAAAATCGCACAATACGCCGCGCTCGCCGCAAACAACTCATGCCTCGCCGCCTTGGTCAGCAAACTCATCGCCGCGCTAAACAACAGAGTAAACACAATCAACACGCCCACCGCATTAAATGTGTCCTTTGAGCTCGCGCCCGCTGCATCCCCTCCCTTCCCTTCTTCTAATGTGCCAGAGGGTGTGGATGTGAGGTGATACATGGTCAACACCGGAATAACCAACAGCACGAAGATGACGAATGTAATCAAAACATTGATCAACTTGTCAATGCGCTCGCTGCTATAAAACGCCACATACTGGTCCCCCGTCTTCTCCCTCAACTCTTTCGTTCTAAACCAGTTCTGCATCGGCGGTGCTTTGGTGCGCAGGATACGTTGAAGCAAGGTATCGAGCCCCCCGAGCGCGACTTCAACGCTGCCGTCGAAATTCGCCCATTCTCTGCCGTTGCGAAGCGAGATGGTGTCTTCGCGCGAGCGGATGCTGTCGGTTTCCGAGTCCATGAGGGGCGCGTGGTTGTGGTGGTAGCGCCGGACCGAGCGGTAGTTGCGGGTGCTGGGGCGTTGGAAAGATTCGAGGGTGTGGGTTTTTATGAGGACGTCGTCTTGGAGAGGGTTAGGTTCGAGTTTAAGGTAAGGGGGATGTGAGGTGCGGCATACCGTATTCCATGAGCTTGGTTCGTATCTCGGCGAGGATGACGCGCCGGTTGCGGGCGGTGCCTTCGGTGCGGGCTTTGGAGATGTCGATGTCGCGCGAGCGCAGGCGGTCGGGGTTTTCGTCAAAGTCGTCCCAGTCTTTTTCGTCGAGCTCGGATTCGAGAGTGCGGATCTCGTCTTGTAGGTCGAGGAGGACACGTGAGTGGAGGTAGCTGAAGGAGCGGTAGAGGGAGAAGTTGGCTTCGCTAGACTGGAAAGCTGCGAGGCGGGGGAAGCCATTGGGCGTGTTCTCGACTTGGGGGTTTCAGTATGAGTGGTGCAAGTGGCAGCTGTGTTGAGCTTACGCTTGCGAGTGTTGGTCTCGGTGACGTCTATTGGGTCTGGGGTGGACTTGAAGGAGCCCGTTATTCTCCTCAACACGGTCGGTTTCTTCCCGCTGTCTGTAACGCCTCAGTACACTGTGCTGTACACTGTGCTGTAACCCCCGCCCCATCTCAATGGGGGTTATGTTGGGGGCCTGGACGAGGGGTCACCGACCTGGGGGCTGTGCAGCGTCACCCGCCATCGATGAAGGCGCTGTCGAGTTTGCGTATCCCGGAATCTCAATGATGGCGTCGCCGACTGCTGTGGCGGCAGAATCATCAGAGATTGTTGGTGAAGCGGCCTTGTCTCCTCCATTTTTCTCGTCACAGACGATGGTATCGCCAGTCATAGCACGGTCTGGAGTCATGAGGCTGAGGCGGCCCGCGCGCAACAAGAGGCAGATAACAGCAGAGAGCTTGGGCACCGACGGAACGAAACGGATCACATTGACATTAAGAAGTTGAAGTGGCTGTTCAGCTGTGGCGGGTGAAGAGGCTATGTATGTTTGTTCCAGAGCTGCAAGAACGAGGTGCAGTCCTGCCGTGATCAGCGGACCTCAGCGCCCCGATGCACGAACGCCTGAACACCAATCTACCACGACCAATCGCATTCCAACGGTGTTGCCTAGCGCCGGTGAGGGCAGCACAGCCACCGACAATGTCGCACCTCAGCGTACGATTTCAGCCACCCCTATCCCATCTGCAGCGATTCCAGCGAAGGTCTAGGACGGTCGCAGGAATCTCTCGCGAACCCACTCGCCCTGATTGTACAATGAGCCCGAGTGGACATCGATCAGCCGGTACTGGCAGGACCGCTGGGACTGGCTGTAGCGGGACCGCTCTACAGTGAAGGTGCCCTTTGTGCGAGCACCGCCCTGGATGATGGACATGTGCACCACGTCGTTCACTTCGTACTTGGGGGTCGACTGCCGTTTTCAGTAAACAATGATGCGAGGCGGAGCGTCTGAGCACATACAGGTACTGCATTTGGGTCGACGTTTACATAGGCCTTCTGCCCTTCCTCGTCGCTGTAGTCAGAGGCTGCCACGGCTGCTTCGTCCGCCGTGTCCTGCACCTCCTCCTTCTGGCGTGCCACTCGTTAGCCCAGTCACCAGTGGCGGGAGCTTATGCTTGTGGTACTCACACTCACATCCTTGACCGGCTGAGCATCGGCCTCGTTTGTCGCCATCGTATTGGAATCGATAACAGGCAACGGGGGCGTTACGTGTGCGAGCTCTGGATTCGTAGCCTTGCGTGGAAGATGAGGAAACGGGTGCGCAACCAGCAGGCTGAGATTACTATATATTCGCGCCCTGTGTTGCAGGCCTCTGAGCCTCACCAGTAGCTGCCTCGCGGAAGAGTGTGTCACGACCTCCGGGTCGTCGCGGTGGCTGATGGGGGCACTGCCGGTTCCCTGGACATCAGCGTGAACCGGTCAAGGCGAAAACTTTTCCGCCCCATCTCGACGCGCTGCAGGCGAATCCATCATTTTCGCCTCTTCATCAAGCTTAAATTGATCTCCTTCGGGAAGAGGAAGGAGGTCGATTCGCACGAGGGATGAGGATGGCATATTGGCCCCCACGGTTGGGCGGTCGGATAAGCGGGCCCTGATTGGCGGCCACGCGGGCCGCCCCTCGATACGGAACTCCTCCGCGTGAGGTTCGCGCCAGCTGCGACACCAACTTTGGGGGCTGAAGGGGATGAGGGGACGCGAACGCATTACTTCAGCATGGCACCGCCGGCGAACCCTTTTCCTTAGCCTGACTGCCTGACCCATCCGCGACTCCCAGTACTCGCACCTAAGGCTCCACCTATGGGTTGAGATCCCATACGACTCGACATCGCATCGTCTGCCCTAGTCTACCTTGAACGCTGCTCAGACATGGACCTCTCGTTCCCAGGATCCTCTCAGCAGGTTCTAAACGCCATGGACATGGAAGCCTCTCAGGGGAAACCCCTCTCGGACCATGTCATCCACACCAGAGCCGACATCCGCATAACGGGCATCGAGAGTGCGTCGCTGGACGGCCAAAGACTGGTCACGACCAAAGCATCCCGCGAAGATGTCCAGCATCAGGAGCGCGCTGCCCAAATGCAGTCGTGGTGGGACTCGGAAATCACAAAGGCAATGGATCTGCCCGATGGATACCAGCACGTCGCAGTGCTTCTAATCAAGTGGACTGACGAGCTGGACGAATTGGATACACGGGAAGAAGTAGGCGCATGAACCGCAATACACAAAATACAAACAATACTGACAGGCTCTAGGCCGAAGAACTCGAAGCCGTCTTTCGCGATCAGTTCCACTATGCCACTAAAATTGTCGAGTTGAATGTGTCTAGCAAACCTCAACTCCAACTCAACAGCTTCATCGCCGACTTTGTCCAGAAGAACGACGGGCCGAATACGCTCATGATCATATACTATACCGGGCATGGGAAATGGCAGATGAACCAGGAGTACCTCGAGCTAATCGCCAACATCACCCCCACCTCTCGCTACTACAACAAAGACGCCAGCGCCAACTGGAACAAGATCGAACAAACGCTCCGCTCCGACGACATCGAAGGCGACATCCTCACCATCCTCGACACGTGCTACTCCAGCAACCTCGCCAAATCCGGCACCGAAGACACGCGCACCTTCGAGCTACTCAGCGCCTGCACCCCCGACGCCACGACATCCAAGCCCGGCCCGCACTCCTTCACCCGCGCCCTCATCTCCGCTCTGCGCGAACTCCTCGCCAAGCACGGCGCCTTCTCCACCTTCTTCCTCAACCAATGCATCAACACCAACCCCTCGCGCCGCGAACAGCAATCGCAGCTCTGGTTCCGCCTGCACAACCACGAACGCAACATCCGCCTCACACCCCTCACACCCGAACTACAGCGCAACAAGGGCAAGAAGGTGTGGCCGCAGCCCAAAGGCTATTTGACGCTTAGGCTGGGGTTGAATGCGGATCAGCTTAGGGAAGAGCAGATTAAGCTGTTGACGCGCAATGTCGCGAGGGTGTTTAATAATGGGAAGAGTTTGGTCAGGAAGATTGATTGGTTGGGGTTGAGGCCGGCGAGGGTTACGCATTTTGAGCGTACCGCGCTGGTGCTGTACGTGTTGAGGAAGTGGAGGAATTTTGTGAGGAGGCAGAGGGAGAAGAGGCGGGCTGAGGAGAGGGAGGGGAGGACGGTGGATGAGGTTGATGTGGGTATGGGTGGGGAGAGTGAGCAGCAGGAGGTTTCGTTGTCGCCGACGCGCAAGCGTACGCGTGAATTTGAGGACGCGGGGCCGAGTGCGAAGAGGGAGAGGGAGTTGTTGGTTATTTCGCCGCATCTGCCGTCGCCGCCGGTGTCGGATCGGGCGGAGGAGGGTGGGGTGGATGTGGAGTGATGTTTGTAAGGTTGATACATCTTGCGAGGTGCGTTTTGTTTGTTGGTTAATGCTCAGGATACCCGTGGCCGTTGGCTACACTGGATACAGGTTCGTTCATGATGTATTACTGCCGTTGTATTATCGTAATTGGGGCTTCGGTGAATGGAAAGGTGTGCTCGGGCCTGGATATTTGTTACTGATCCTGCATGTTGTTTAGTCATACAGTCTGAGGTCAAGCTCAACTTGCCCCTTCCACCATTTAGCAGTTATTTCGAATGTTCGGACTCTATTGGAGCTGTATGCTACGAGTGCGAGTTTGAGGGCAGACTGAGGCAGGGATGGAGGGGCGTGACGTCTGGCTATCAGATAGCATTTGTGGAGTGCGAATTCTACGACGGAGAGGTCGCCCTGAGGGAGTCGTCTTTGCTCGTCTTTGCCGTTGGTGTATGAGGGCGGGTGGCCTTGGAGTTTGAGAGACTCAGTGACGCATGATCGGGCCTGATGAGGCGGTGTGTTACTACATAAAGCAACTTTTCACTCCAAGATCTTCTGTCTCTGTTTGATAGTCGTGATATTCGCGATCGGCGTCGTTTCGGGCTCCCACCTCAAAGACTTGCACTGCAGCGATGTAAACGAAGTTGGTTTCCTGGGGGGCCTCACTTGTCGCCGAGGTCTTGTACCTTCTTAGAACAGACACTCTTGGAATGGGAGGCCGTTTTACTGCCAAGACTCTGGAGAGATTTCCCCAGAAATAGTCACCTCCTCGAAGATCTTACAAAGCATGGCATGGAAATTAGTCGAGGTTCAGACCGTATATCGCCCTAGTCGGGAATGGCGTGTGGCTACACTTTCGGCCGCCGCATCTTACGGTGAGCATCGTAACCATGCCCTTCGCCGCCGCCGCCAACGATTCGTAGTCGCCGACATTCGATGCCTCCTGACAGCTGAGTCGGTCGGTGTTGGTTGGGGATCGTACGAGGGCGCCCCGTCACTCCACGTGCCCATCGTGAGAGGCGAGTGCGGTAAGCTTTCGACGACTCGGGGCTCTGGGGCTTTGAAGCTGTAAACCACGCAAGTGTTTTGGCCGGATGACCGTTTCCCGGGCGGTTTATTGTTGGGTCGGTCGACCATGTCTACCGCGGTACAGTAGTCACAGCCGCGCGGATCTTGGCTGCACCGCACCCCGTCGAGCCTCAAAACCCCAAGACTGCCCTCAGGCACGGCATGCGGCTCATCCGAAATAGGACAGGCAAAGGCGCCGAGGCATGCACGGCGACGTCCCTGCGCCTGTCGTAAATTTGTGTTGTTTTTGTCGAGACCGACTGGCACACCCTTACCTAACCGCGCAGCTAAATATAGGCGCGGATGAGAAACCCATCGACATCCGCCCCAAGACACCGCTGGGCGCGCCACAACACGTGCGGCGACCAGGCATTCAGCTGTCTCGCACCGAGCAAGTTGCCTTCCAGGCGGTGCGGACAGTCTTGCGTCCGAGGGAAGTTGGGAGCAAAGTCATTTCCAATCATTACCGTGCAGACGCGACGAGCTCCAAGCCGGGTGGTCACCTGTAGGGTAAGCGACGATCGTATCGGATGCAAAATAAGCTTAAATCGATGGCTAACAATGTGCTGCCTGGGTAAGCAGGATGAGCGGTATGAATGGCCTGGACCGGCTGAAGAAATGAGCTGCGCCAATCCGTCTTTGGGCTGTGCTTTTGCACTGTCAGAATCTATCTCTGCGATGATTGGAGTTATTTTGCAAACCAACTGGAGTAGCGCCGAAGAAAGCGTTCCGTTACCGTTCTTTCCATGCACCTAATTTCCCGTTTTGGAACTCGGTTGTTGAATTTGGCTGAGGGGGGCTGAGCCTACGGCGTGGGCAGCGTGCACCGCAGCTGTCTGACAGCGTCCCGTCATCCGGGAACATACGCCCCGGACGGCACATGCCACATGCAGGTGTCGCGAGGAAATGAGATGCTTAGTCTGGAGGCGACAGCTTCTGGCATCGCGAGAATATAAGTATGCCTGTATCCTGCTCGAATATGCTCATCATCACAGCAACAACAACAACAACAACTCAAACACAAAGAAGCTTTTCCTTACTCTCATCTTTCCTATTTCCTAGTAGTCACTCACTTGCTACTACCCAATCAACCACCACCAACCACCCCTCTTAATCACCCAAACCCAACCCACACATCCTCAAAATGGTCGCCTACACCTCCCTCGTCCTCGCCGCCACCACCCTCCTCACCACCACTCTCGCCGCGCCCTCCACCACCCCCTCCACCGGCGTCATCCACCGCATCTTCGCCGGCTCCACCACCGACAACGGCGGCCTGCACTTCGAGCCGCAAAACGTCGTCGCCGAGATCGGGGACCTCATCGAATTCCACTTCCTCCCCAAAAACCACACCGTGGTACAATCCTCCTTCGACGAGCCCTGCAAGCCGCTTGATGGCGGCGTGTTTTCCGGCTTCAATTTCGCCACCTCGCAGGGCACGATTGAGAATGGGGAAGCGAAGAATCTGTTTACGTTTGTGGTGAAAGACAAGCAGCCGTTTTGGTACTATTGCAGTCAGACGAATGGGAATCATTGCCAGAGCGGTATGAGTGGCGTGATTAACCAGAACTTTGATGGGGATAAGACGCTCGCGGCGTATAAGGAGAAGGCTAAGGGCACGGGCGTGTCGGTTAACCCGGCGGATTCGTTGACGGCGGTGGGGGGAAGCATTGTGCCGAACAAGGTCTTGTAAGCGGGGAGTGGATGAGGGATGAGGTATCGGGTTTTGCATAGCGATTGGTGTTATTTTTTGCTGCTTTGGCTTTGGGAGTCGTTCTTTCTGAGTGGATACGCTCTCATGAGTGGTAGACTAGGGATTATGGTTTTTTTTAATTCAGATAATGTAATCTGAGCTTTTCCAGCTTAACATAGTTCTTGGTGTCTGTTGTTGTGCTCGTCTATTGTAGATTCGGGTTAGTGGTGTGAGTCCTGTACCCGAGCCTGGAAGTCCTTGTGAGTCACCGATTGTCCACTGGATATCATTGACATCCTTATTTTTGGTTCGAAAAATAATCCTTTCGAATTTACTCTAAAGTGCATCCACGCGTAACGGAACAACCGCCGTGACGGAACAAATCATAGGTACTTTGACTTTGAAGCGATGAACTTATCCCCACGTCCTGAATTCGATCATACTCAAACTCGAGTCAGATTCTAAGACTATTTCTTTAGTGCCATAACGCTGCTCACTAAAAAGTTACGCTTATATTAAAGTGCGACTGCATGATTTATAAAGAGCCTCCTATTAAGTGAAAACTAGCCTTCTACGCTAGAAGGTCACAATCAAGCTTACATCACTCTCGCAACCCCTTAAGCGACTCTCTCGAATCTAGAGAACCCTACGGCACTACTAAGAAGTAATAATTAGCTGTAAGGCGGCGAGGCGCGCTCGATTCATGCAGGGCGGCTATCCCAGTTGGTACCTCTGATCGGAACGATTGCCTATTCTGGCTAGCACACAATTGCCACATAATCATGACGTAATCTGAAAGAGCCGCAAAGCGGGGCTATAGCTCTCACGCCTGTGGCTGTGCAAAGTCTAGCAAACGGGCCGACTTTCGCCCCTCAGCCTTGCGATCAAAATCTGCCTCCCCATCAACCACCTCACCTCTTGTAGATTCGCCACTTCACAAGGTCAGGGCAGGAGCGGGTCGGCCATGCATTTGGCTCATGGTGGCGATTCTTACATTAGTCAGCATGCATTACTCCGAGCGAGATGAACGGACATTAAAGTACATAATCACAAACTAGGTTACGAATTTTAGATCTCGTCCGGCTTCTCATCTCTAGAGGTGTTGTGCATCTGCGCGCGTCTTGTAGCGGCTTGGCCTTGCACTGCCACTCAAGGTCGCTTCACGCCTTTAGCTTCGCCAACCCCCGGTGCTTCTGCCTTGTCAGACAACTCTGGAGACGCAGTCGGCACCTATTCTTAATGTTAGAGATTTTGGTATGTATCAGTCTCTTAGAATCCCTTAAATCTTCGTAATGCTACGCTACTAGAGCGGGGGACTCTTAAGATCTCTGCTCTGACAGCCTTGAGGTTGCTCGCTAACAGCTGAACTCTTCAAAGATTTGTAAAGATGCAAGCCTTCAGCTACACACCAATCGACCTCGAGCGACCCGCATTCCGACTCTTACAGCTTCGACAAGGGCAAGGGCCAGTCATCGAGTGTCTGCTGCATCAAGTTTACATCGACGGTCCTGACACAGTTCCCTACCACGCTGTATCATATACTTGGGGCGACACCGAAAAGACCTCGAGTGCGATGGTAGATGGAAAGGTACTTGGTGTTACTGAAAACCTATACATTGCCCTTCAACATCTTCGTTTGAAAGATGTAGATCAGGTACTCTGGATTGACGCTATTTGTATCAATCAAGATGACTTGAGGGAACGGAAGCACCAAGTCGAACATATGTGCAAGATCTATTCGCATGCGGAGGAGGTAACCGTCTGGTTGGGCGGAGCGACGGACGAAACTGATATGACTATGGATTCTCTCGGCCGGCTTGAAGAGTACAGCTTGATGTACCCACACAGGAACTGGAATCTCGCGCGCTGGACCCAACTCTGGCTATCTGTCCCTCAAAGTACCAAGGGAAACCCGCGAAAAGGGCTAGAACTACTTTTACAGAGACCTTGGTTTCGGAGAGTCTGGATCTTACAAGAAGTAGCCAATGCGAAACGGGCAAGAGTTTGGTGCGGTACCAAATCTATCAAGTCACGTACCTTTACTCTTGCACCAAAACTGATGAACGTGGAGCCGGAGCGTCATTGCCAAGCTGTCCTAGATATTATGCCCGGTAGCTTGAGGGAAGAGTCATGGTGGAGCGGAAGTAGAGACCTGTATAACCTTCTACTAAAGTTCAAAGAGGCAAAAGCGACCGATCCACGGGACAAAGTGTATGCCTTGCTTGGCATAGCTCTAAAAAGTCCAGGTACCGAGCACCGCGATGCCCCACGTCCAGACTATAAAAAAACCCCGCAAAAGGTGGCCTGTGACACTGCTTCATTCTTGTTTGGACTGTCAGACGTTTCTTATGAGACAGTTTCGGAGCTTATAGAGGATGTTGTTTCCCGGGAAGCTTCCTTTTTCTGTCAACTTCTAAAAGAATCTGACACAATTGAAGTAGGCAAGTTCTTAATGCGACGAGGATTAGAGGTACCGCTATCAGAAAATATGATCAAAGCCGCTGCAGGGAACGCGGGCAACGGGAAAGATATCATCAATCTCCTTCTTCAACAACGCGGAAGCGAAGTCAAGGTGACAGAGGGGGTAATCCAAGCCGCTGCAGGAAATGCAGCAAGTGGGAAAGATATCATCAATCTCCTTATTCAACAACGTAGAAGCGAAGTTGAGGTGACAGAGGAGGTGATCAAAGCCGCTGCAGGGAACGCAGCAAGTGGAAAAGACGTCATCACCCTCCTTCTTCAGCAACGCGGAAGCGAAGTCAAGGTGACGGAAGAGGTGATTAAGGCCGCTGCAAGAAACAAAGCAGGTAGGAAAGACGTCATAACTCTTCTTGTTCAACAACGTAGAAGGGAAGGCAGGATGACAGAGGTGATCGAGGCTGCTACAGGAATCGGAAAAGGGGGAGCATGGATTCTAGAGCACATCAATACGCTTCAGAAGGTTTTTACCGAATGTAATTGGATAGTGGTGAAGATGCTTCTCGAAGAGAATTGCGACGTCAATGCGCTCCAGAGGGCGTCGTCAGAAGGTCACCAAGCGACGGTCAAGATGCTGCTCGACGCGGGCGCCGAGGTCAACGCGCAGGGGAAAGAGTACGGTAACGCACTCTACGCGGCTTCATGGGGAGGCCACGAGGCAGTGGTAAAGCTGCTGCTCGACAAGGGCGCCGAGGTCAACGCGCAGGGTGGA
>ML996172.1:0-21990 GCA_010093805.1 Polyplosphaeria fusca
CCTTTATAGCAGCAAGCCGGGGCGGAAATCCTCGTGCATCGAGGTCAAGGATATGCTGAACAATCACATCCTCTTCTGTCTTAAGTAGAGCTATTGAGTTGGGCGTACAATCGCGTCGAGATAGAGTTCCAGCGCGTCGGCGGCGGAGTGTTCTTTCAGCAACGCTGTAGATTGCTGCAGCGCGCGGTATTGAGAGAGACGCATCGCGTTTAATAGCCTCGAGAGCAAGCTGTAATCGAGCTTCATTTGGAGCTAGTAGACTGTTTATTCGTTGGCTCATCGTGATTGTATTGTGGGTGAGAGTATGTTTTGGTGGGGTCTTGGCAGAGCCGGCCACTCGCTTGTGCCGGCCACTCGCTTGTGAGGTACGTTATATCAACATTCGGGTATGTGAGCAGGATTTCTACCATTGATGCATGGCTTGCCTTTGCTGCTGTATGGAGTGTTCTTGGTTCCATCTTGAAAAAATCTTCTTTTGTATAAGATTGCGCGATGGCGTAAAATATGTCGATGTTCCCGGTGTAGATGGCATGGTGTAACGGAAGGAATTGGTCACGATCTGAAGTATTTATATTCGCGCCCTCTTCGAGCAAGATCTTTATCACTTCGAGTGACTGTCCGATGACAGCTTCGTGCAATGGGGTTCGATTCTTTGCGTTGCGCTCCTCGATGCGGGCTGCTATCCGGACCAGCAAGTGGACCACCGTAGCCCGACCTGCCCTTGCTGCGCAATGCAAAGCCGTTGATTCGTCGTCCCCTTTCGCAGAAACATCCTGACCCGACCGGATGAGCGACTCCAGCCACGGCAAATTCCCATCGGTGGCAGCTTGTAGCAAACTTCGCGAATGATGAACAGGAGAAGGAAGTCCAGAGCTGGGGCTGCTTTCATCTTGACTGACGCCGAGATTGTCACACTTGTCGACTCCATGTGATCTTTTCTGATGACTTTTCAGGTTGTCTTTACGTGCCGACTTGAAGCTGCAACCAGCGATGTTGCACGGAAATTTGGTGTGCGCGATACGGTGCTTGTTTTGCGTATGACGAATGAGATCAGATCGAAGCGCGAAACCCCCGGGGCAGAGATCACATCGATAAGGTTTGTCATGCCTTTTGAGGTGTTGGCTATTCGCAATTAGGTCCTGGAAGGCTTTGCCCAGGCGAGGTTTCATTCAACGTGTATTTTTTCCGACTGGTCAACTTTTTCGGACACTTGTCGCAACTGAATGACTCGCTCGTGTGGCCGAAATTGGATTCCATGTCGACTGAAGAAGCGTGGATCTTGTTGTCGTGGCAGTTGAAGAGGGTGTTGTGTCGTCAATTGTCGTCGCTCCCTCGTTGCCCGAGGCTAGAAGGGAGTCGATATCATTGGTCGCCCTTTGGCTCAACCTCCACAGGGCAATGCGGTCTGTGCCCCAGCCCTTCACGCCCCTCCCTCATTCTATTTAACGATCACGAGTCCTCTCTGAAACTGAACTCCCCTCCTATCTTTCCTTCCCCTAATGCCTTTGTTCTCAGCGTTATCCTGACCACATCTCATCTAGTAGACTAGTACATGCAACGATTCGCCGATCCAGCATGAACAGCCGCACCACGCTTTCCGAATTACCAGCAGAGACGGTTCACATCGCCGCGATGGCAGAATTCGAGCTCAATCGCAGAGAAGACGGCATTCAGTCCCACCTCAGCTCGTCGGAGGATGATCTTGGCACTAGGTGACTTTTTTTTTTTACGCTAATGTGGATACACTAGATATGCACTTGAAGCATTGGCCACCAACCTTGGGCGACCCCTGCAACTGGGCGCCACATTACCTCGCGAGGCAGACATCCCTCATCCCCGAGCCTGCTTTGCGTGCGGAAACACTCTCGACCGCCGCAACAGTGACCGAGTCGATTATAACTCTGTGGGCTTTGGTACGTGGTTTTACTTGCAACACCACTTTACAATCAACATGCTTACCACGTACAAGGAGCCCTAAGCAAAGTCCAAAATGATCCCATCGTGCCATCGGCCATGGGTGGCTTCGCGAATGGAGACGTTTCTGGGTTGAATGCCGCCAATTCAACGCTTGGTCCAAGCTACGGATCCCCATTTAATCTGACCAATGCGGGCAGCATCGTACTCGCTTGGCCGTTGCGCGAGGCTTCACCCGCGGTTGGCTGGATGGACTCGACAGCGTCTCAGATGACCCATGCCGTCGGTGGCTACCTTGGGAACGAAGGACAAATTGGGCTGGACGCTTTCATTCCGGCGTTCGACACATCGGATGAGCTTTTGACCAATGCGGGTGTCGTTGAAGCTGCTCCAAGCAACTGGGGTGACTTAACTGACCTTGTGATCCTCGATGCTAGCGTCGGCGACGATACATTCACGGCCGGCCTAGACTATGCCGAATTAGGCAACACGCTTGATGATTTCAACGTCTTCAACCCTTTCGACGAGGTTGCGAACTCCAGAGTAGGCCTACCCACGATCAACCAAAACAGCGCAACACCTTTGCCCATTTCTCCGCTTTCTACGCCATCGTCTAGCACGCCCACTAGGACTCCGGTCCCTTGCACGTACCCTAGCTGCCACGCCACATTCGCCCGACTCCCAGATCTTGATCGCCACATTATGGGAAAGCATAGCGTTGGGCCAAAAAGGTATCCCTGCCCTGGGTTCAGCTGCACAAAAGCTTTTGCCCGCTCTGATAAGCTACGGGATCATCTGAAGCAAGGGCACAAGCTTGATGCAAATGCCATCGACCAGGTCGTTCCCAGGAAGCGCTAAGCAGAATGAAATCTCGCTTGGGGCTTTGAGCAGGAAGGATAAGCACGACATTGTGGTTGGCCACGCTCCTGCTATCATACTTTGCGATTCTCTCTTTGTATTGGAACCGAGTTATGTCATGTATTGCTAGAAATATCATGTAGAGGTGGAGTTCCTTTCGTCGGTCGCTTTTTGATATCTTGGTACTTGCATTTGTATACGACGCTCGCTTTTTGGTAGTCTGCTATAGTAAGCTAGTCAATCTTATGCTTTACCACTAGTTGTACTATGAGCCAATCCCATCTTGCGTATCGCCGATGTACTGTCATGCGGCTTGACTGAAACAAAGATACAAAGCGTTGGGCTTTTGCGTTGGTGTGCTATCAGTTACGCCTGCGTTCTCCTAGCTACATGGACTGTCTTTCCATAAGTAGGTTGCTATGGAGGAATGAGTGGCTTCGAAACTAGGAGGTGATTCAATAGTGGCGTATTGCTCGTCGAGGCTGCTATTCTGCTAGAGTTTACGCAGATCTCGAGCAATCATGGCAAGCGGAATAGCACGCTCGAAACCCTAGGAGGCTCCCCTGGTCCAAAGACATGAGTGATGAATCAATTCTAGCGCCTCTGTTAATGGTTTCCCAGTACAGGTGACAGTAGCCGGTCAGGTTCGCCTGTTCCAAAATAGATAGTGATCAATCAATGATGGCGGTTTTGTTAACATTTCCAAAACCCTGCGAGGGTCGCGTGTTCTCAAACCATGAGTGATCAATCAATTCTGGTGGGATTGTTAATACATCCCCAACGGTAAGTGATAGTACCCGGCCAGGGATTCCTACCTACAAAGCGTACGGCAGAAGCACTCCTACTTTTCCACCAACACTCCTCTTTCCAACCACCCCTCCCCAAAGCTCTCCGCCTCCGAACCAGAGCTACATCTCGACTTCCGCTTTCGACCAATCCACGACCATAATGCGTCTCCTCCTCCTCCTCCTCATGCTGCTCGGCAGCGGCTTCGCCATGCCTCAGCCCTTTGCTCCTTTCCCACTTGCTTCGCCAGTCCCAGCAGCTCTTGTCAACGGCTCTTCTGTGCTCTCCAGCACCATCTGCGGCCACGGCTACAAAGGCGATGCTGTGACTAATTTCGAGCTTATCAGGCAGTTTTACTGCCAGGTTACACCATTCCCCGTTGCTTGAGTCATCGTCGACAACACTGAGTGTGGAATCTGCGTGTGGTGGGCGTAAGTATCAAGGCGTCTTGGGACAGAGTAACTAGATCCTAACGGTGTCGTTAGTTCCAATGACTGCTCGGGCGACCAGACGTACTGGGATGGGTGTCTCTGGGTGGTGATGGGGTTAACGGTGAGAAGTGGTTTACTGACTGAGGATTTGTAGGTACTGAGCAGACGGAGGCTCACATCCGCTACTCGAGGAGCTATTTCTGCATCTGAGGTAGGTGTGCATGTATCATGCTGAGGAGAGAAAGACTAATTTGGGATCCATCTTTAGACGAAGAACTCCTGGAAGGACGAGTCACTTGGAATGTGTCTATCTTGAAGGGGTAATTGCGTGACTGAGCTTACTCCTCGATCTATGTAGAATGGAGTCTGGTCGTTCGATAGGATTTAAGAAATGAGGCCTAGGCTGATGTGTATATTCAAGGCTAGGATAGACCAAACGGCCAGCATGGTCATTCTCAAGATCTTCCAGGGTTGAAAGACCTCGATCCAATCCACTAGCCTCCTGTGCCTTCTCTTTACCGACCTCTCTCCTCGCGAAGCTTTTCTGCGGCTGCATTTATCTCTTTCCACCACCTCAAGCGATACTCTCCATCCTGTTACTTGCCCCCAAGCCTGAAGGGCAACCTGCTCACTCTGGCGAGGTAGAAATCAGCGGCGTGCCAGTCGATGGAGGTTCAACCACAACCCTTACTTTGGTTTAAAGAGTGCTTATCCGTGTTCCATGAGGCCGAGGCGGTTGAAGAGTGCGAGGCCGCTGGTGGCCGTGGGAGAACTGAAGTCGCCGATGCGTAAACTTGCCCAGGGTGAGAGTTTTCCGGGGCCGAGACAAAGCCCCCATTATGCCAACGTACGCGTGAGAGATTATGAAGAGAGAGTTGTGGGCCTGCCAGGAGAATGTGGTCCAAGTTAGCGAAGCCTGCATAAACGACAAAGTGCCCTCAATGGCCTAGTATGACAGACATGAGACACGGCACACTTTTGGAAATGTTGTGCGAGTGCGCAGAATGTGTCGCAGTCGTCTGGGTTGAGGCACATCCTACTGCTGCCGCACATGGCGCTTCTCGAATGCTACTGGCTGTGGAAATAGCACAATTGAACGAGGGCCACGCCAAGCAAGCGCGATTGATTGACCAAGAACCGCGTGGGCGGGGTGGACCTATAAAAAGATTATAGGGACGACCCCACGACGAAACGGGATGAGATACGGGCCCAACTGGTTGGTAGCAAGGGTTCGTAGAGATGGTCACTGGATAGTCGGCTGTTTCACGCTTATACCACGGCTGCATGAATCTTAAGCCAGCCACGCTCCAGCATACCGACATAGGCTCGCGATATCGTGACCGCAAAGCGATGATCATCGACTTTGCAAAAGAGGTGGCGAACGGTACAAACCCTCCAACCATGGAGAGGAAAGTTTCTCGGACAAGCACCTCGTGATGTTGTGGGTTCTCTGCAATTCTTCGAATCAGGAAGCCGCAATGGCCAAGGCCGTTGGACAGAAGAACTGGAAGGCTTAGACTCGCCCATGATATCAATTTCACGCAGTCCGAGCAGACAATTGCACCACGGCCGCGAATACTGACTGCACCGGGCTTGACGTGTCGTAACCGCGGCAGGGTGCCTGAGGCCCGCAGATACGCGACGACACGGGTTGACCAATGCAGAGTCAAATGATGGTGAAGGGGCGACGGGGAGGGGAGGAGAGGAGGTTGAGGTTCGGCGTGGACGCGACACAGCCATTCCCGCCCTGGCCAACGGTCGTCTGAGCGTTGTTCGGATGAGGCTTAGCGCCTCGCAGGATGGCGCCGCTCTCGGGCAAACCGTCACCGCCACCGACCCCTCGTGCATGAAGCTTGACCTCGCCTTGTTCTATCCCATGCTCCTCCTCAGCCTCACCACCACCAACTCCCTTCAGCTGTGCCGATCGCCTGGATTGCCTTTCCAGAAGCACTGCAATCGCTGGCGGCATCCCCTTTCGCATTCCGAATATTAAAATGATTGGGGACGTGGTCAAAACCGGCCCTCTCGCGTGTCAAGTCTATATACCGTAGCATCTGCAGCACGCACAGCAGTCCGGATTGACAATTCTCGCGTACAGCGTCCAGACATGACCGGCAGCCAGCGAAGCAACCGTTGCGGGACTTGTAGGGACAGGAAGGTCAAGGTGCACATTGCCTACGCCGTCTTAGCTATCACATCTTCTAACCAGACTCCAGTGCGACGAAACATGGCCCATATGCGGTCCCTGCAAAAAGGGACACAGGACTTGTTCTGGGCCCCCCAAAAAAGCATTTCGCTTCGTCGACTCAAACGAGTCGGGCGTGGATGACCAAAGCCTCGGCGGGGACGTGGTGGAAGCTGACCCGCGCCTCTCCCGCTTTCAAGCGCAAAAGGAGCGAAAGAAGCTTCACATGATTACTCTGCATTCGAAAAACCTCGACAACGGCGTCAATATCCAAAAGATTCGCCTTCTCCAACTGCCCACCAAGTCTTCCTCTCGCGACACCAAGAACGCGGCCTTGTTGGCACGAACTCCTTCCTGGTCACCTGCCGAGATACTCTCCCAACGTCTCTTTGCCACCATTGACCCTCAGGGCTCCGCAAAGATTCAGCATCACAGTCTACTGTTTCGCGAGCTTCTGGGTAGACTGGGCCACAGCCGCGCCTTGGACAATGCGGCCATGTGTCTGGTCGAATCGCACGAGGCTACGCTGCGAGGCGCAGATTCTGCGTCGTGGTTCAATCTCAAGTACTACGGCAAGACCCTGCAAAGCATACAGCAAGCTGTAAACGACCCAAAAGAGCAGTACTCGCTCCACACAATGGCTGCCATTGACTTGTTGTGGAGGGTGGAGGCCCTGTTCACCCAGATACGAGCAGTCAACAATCAATTTATCCACGGTCGAGCTCTAGTCAATATATTCAAACACCGCGGCCTGCGCAATACCACAGACCCGCTGGAGGCTCTCCTGGTCGTGGACTGCGTACTAGGAGACGTGCAGGCCAGTGCATCGATTCCTCGCCCAAGTTACTTCGACACCCCTGAATGGGATTTTGCCCTCTCGTCTCTTGCCGGATGGAGTCTATCCAGCGAAGTCTACATGCAGCTGTTTAGGCTTATGGCAAAGTGGCCTGGATTGATACACGACATACGAATGGTGCAGAAATGTCCAGAGAAATCGCGCGGATCGGCGGAAGAGACTCTTCGGCGAGCACTCGGCGTCGCTGCCAGCCTGGAAGCGCTCGAGTCAGCTCTTGCCATTCTCATGAACGACCCAAAACACTGCATCATTCGCCAGACATCGTATATAGACGCCCTTGTGCCGCTGTCTTACGAATTTGTTGACCCAGAAGTCGCTCCCCTGGCTGGATACCACTGCTTCTTCACCCTCGTCGTCAACAGAATGATTGGATTCCTCAATACCCTGCTTCCAGACTCTCCTTCAACCATCGCAGACGACCCTTCGCCGCCGGGGTGCGACATTTCACTTTCGCTCTTCTCTACGCCTCCGCCATTCGACCCCGCACTTTGCGATGTATCAATGCCACCCTCTCCCGCGCTGTGCGACCTATCCATCTCCCCCGACTTTTACCCCTCCGGACCAGTAGAGCAGCTCTCTATGGACTACAATCTCGCAACCACGGACGATTCGCCTGTCTCGCTCTTCACGCACCATGAATCACTAAGCCTTCCACTCTCGCCATCGTTTGTGTCGAGAATCTACGACAAGAACCACGCCGTCAGCAGGCAGGTGTGGATGATGTACGATCAGGCACGGAAATGGAAGCCGCTTGGGACGCTTTTTTTCAGCAACGCGCTGGTCGTTTCTCTACCTTGGGCAGACAGCCCCGAGATGCAGGATTGGGTAATTAGCGCTGCCAATGATGTAGAGTACTTGCGGCCTTTGATCGAGCAGTGGGACTACAACATGATGGACATTATTGCAAAAGCATATGGTGGGGAAATTCTGGACGATTTCAATAGGCCAGCGTAGCAGATGGTTCTTACAGCAGACATGGACTAGCAACCATGGATTGTTGTTACTTTCTTCTTTCTGTTTGCACTTTGTACTACTGACTGCTCTGCCGGGTGCTGGACAAATCCCGATCGCGAGTTCCCTCAGCATCAGCTTTCTCAGCATACTCGGATCTTCACTCTGCATGCGTCAGCCCAGCTACCACATACAATTGAATGCAATTGTCGGTCACCGCCGACACCACGGTATTACCGACGACCCCTCACACCGATCGCTGGAGTGATGACACACATCACGTGAGCATCATCATGCTGCTTGGGTAGAGGCAGATCATTCTGTCATGCAGGATTCTTTGTGCCATACTCGGGAGCCGGGACAAGTGCCCGCGCCAGTGTTCCATAATTAATGGCAACGCAACGCGTCCCCAGGAACGCCACAAAAGTTGGTCCTATCGACAAACGAGTTTCAGATTTGTTGAGGTATCACCGTGTGACTTACACATTTCAGACCACCAAATTCTCTGCATTCAATTGTAGTATTCTCCGAGAGAACCCATCACATGCTCCCCAAGTCGAAGCTTACGTCATCGTCCTTCCCAGAAACACCCCCAGCAACCGCACATCACACATCTCTCCTCATCCTCACAAGCCTCGGTGAATGCAATGCCAGAGCCTCAGCTGGCTGCCGTGCAATCGACGATAGAGCCGCCGTTCAATTACCGTAAGCGGCATAGCCGGGGTGGTGTGATTGGTGGACCCTGCATAAAGATCGGCGGCCGACGTCACGAATGTCATCATACCCTTTGGGGAAACGTTGATATAGCTTGGAGCTGCTACATGGAACATCGCTCCAAAAGCAACGAGTAACATTGGTATTCGTTGATTCTGTGCAGGCATTTTGCAGGAACCGTACGTTTGGGGAGGTGCGTCGTCTATGTGGGAGCTTGCTCTCGCACTTTCTAATTCGATATCAGCATCACGCAACCACCACACATACAAGCGACTCCATCCACACCACAACACCATCTCCTGACCTCAGCTCACACCTACACCACTCCCTTTCACAACACTCCCCAACTCCACCATCCACCACCACCACCAAAATGGGCGACACCCTCCTCCCCCCACCCCCCTCCAGCTCCACCTTCGGCACCTCGACCCCCTCCGGCCTAACCCCCAACACGCGCTCCGAAGCCGAAGCCGCCCTAACCCTCAACAGCTCCGCGCAAACGGATTCCGCAGCCCCAACCACACCCCTCGCCTCCAGCAACCCCGACGAAGCCACCAAGGCATACCGCAACCGCCCTGCTGGGCCACTGCGCGCTTCCAGCACAAATTACCAAGAAGCTCTGTACGCGTCGCAGAAAAAGGGAAGCGTGTCGTCCAACATGTCATCTGACACGTCGATGCCCGACAGCAGCGAGAATCTGAGCGGGGTAGTGGCGTCGCCGACCACGACGCTGGCGTATGTGCCTAAGCCAGGGGAGGGGGTGGTGCCGTTGCACAATGGGGTTGGCACGGGGCAGGCTGAGGCTGTGAGGAGGGCGAGGAAGAATAGTGTTGGGTTGAATTTGGGGAGTCTGGGACGCATGCCGAGTTGGAGTGAGCAGGATTTTAAACATGTGGCTAGTGCGGGGTTGATGGGGGAGGTGAGGGATGGGGCGGGGTATAGTTCGGGGGTGGAGGGGAAGGATGTTAAATGAGGGACTTGGGCTGGCGTTGATGGGTTTGGGCTGGGTTATGGGCGTTTGGTGGGGTGCTTTTATGTACATCACATCATGAATCAGACACTAAGCATCATTTTAAGTGGGGGTTTTATTTTGAGGGCGTCGTTGTTCTGTCTGGCCTTGCGGCCGCGAAGCGCGAAGCAGTCCTGCGCAGCCCGTTTGATACGAGTAGATTCTTCCTGGCAAAAGCGTTCCCATATCCTCCGTGCCAATTGAAGCTCCATTAAACGACGACTGATTTTCAAGATGGGTTCTTCTCGCAGGATGTCGAGCTCTCGACGAACATCAGGTCCTCAAAAGCAAACTCTGTTGCCGTGTCCAGACCGTGTTCTACCTGACCCAATTCGTGTTATCCAGAGAGTTTGTTGGAAGAGTTCTTTGTGGGGTACAAACCGGCCGGGATATCTATCATCGCGTGAGTTGAGTTTCCATGGATTGGCTTTGAGAAAAACTCACACATCCACCACTCCCTACAACTCGCGCCGCTCGTGCAGGCGCTGCAGCATGTTTGCCTGCATCTTCAATTCTGCAGTCGCGCGGTCGACTTTAAGGCGCTCCTTCAAGAGACTAAACTTCTGCCAGAGGACATTAATCTCCTGTGTGCGAACGTCCTTAAACATGCTCATGCGCTTGAGCTGCAGGTCGAGCACGTGGTCCGTGAGGTTAAGAGCGAGGTGGGCGACCCCCTGCATAGCGTCAATAGTATCGAGAACGCTGCGGGTGGTTTCGGGGCTCCAGTCACCGTGTACGAAGCGGTTGAGGAGGTCAGTGGCGTTGAGCGTGGGGATGGGCTGGAGAGCGACGTCGGTGTTGACGGGGAGCTGCGGGATGACGGCGGCTAAGACTGATAGGAGGGGAACGAAAAAGATGAGGAGGTTCGAGAGCTTCATCCTGGCGGTGTTGGGGGGCTTGTTGGTTAGGAGAAGGGTGTTTGTTCTCAGGAGAGGACCGGGAGAAGCCATACTTAAATACTGTGCTGAGCGGGTCCAAGCGGCTTGCTGCAGACGCAGTGACACAAACAAGTTCAGTGCTCTATAACGTGATAGCCTGAGGTGAAAGCAGCTCAGGCCCACTAGATGTCCTCTAATGCTGCTAGTATAGAAAGTGACGCCTAATATATAGGGAAAGGATGATACCGACTACTAGTCCAACATGCTAGAAGGTAATTCCAACTTTACCTATCTAAAGAGGTAAGTGAGTGGTGAAAGAGGTGATATGTTGCTAGGCAACTCTTCCCAATCCGGAAACCGCGCGTCAGGTGCTTCTTCCACCAGATTAGGAAAGCACTTTAACAAACGCTCGCCCTTTCGATCTTCTTCCTCCCATCTACACCTACCCCTCCTCCACTACCTTCTTCTCATACCCACCCTTCTCTTCAACAACCCCACTGCATCTCCCTCGCCATGCAGCTCTTCACCATCGTCCAGCTCCTGCTGGCCCTGCCCCTCCTCGCCGCAGTCGCCCTTCCCCAAGAGTTGCCCATGCAAGCTTGCGTCCAGGCCGCGACTGGCGCCTGCGACCCTTCCTGCATCTACAATTGGGACCATTGCTTGGAGGTAGACCCACCCTCCCCGCCTCCCCGTCCTCCTAGCTAACCCCACCTCAAGACCGGCCACTCCGTCAAGTCATGCTTCTTCACTACCTGTGACTGCGGCTTCCAGACCTCCGCCGACTCTCCCCCCAACGGCCGCTGCTCCGGCTGCTCCATGTGCCAGGGCGTGCCAGACATGCACATGGACGCCGTAGAGCCCAAGTCCGTCGACACCGTCACCGATACAGTCCTCAAGCGCGACAACGACGTCGACGACAGCGACACCTGCCCCTCTGCCTGCTGGTGGACTCTCGCCGACTGCATCCACATCTCGCGCCTCGGCACCGTAACCGGCAATCCCGACTGCCACGCCCAGACCTGCGGCTCCAAGCACAACATCAAGTCTGCCTCAGCTGGGTACTGCGCGTCCTGCATCTTCTGCCAGCCCGGCGTGTTCAAGGATCCGCAGGCGCCCGAGCCGTTTGTCATTGACGGGAAGAAGCGCGAGGGGGTTGAGCGCGAGGTAGAGTACCCGGAGACAGATATGCCGGCTCTGAAGGACGTGCAGGGGAAGAAGGGGTGCGAGAGCTGGTGTAAGACGATCTATGATGATTGCATGAAGGTGAGTATCTTATGTTCAGGTGATGTGGTGGGGAAGATGCTGATGAGTGTGTAGCGGTGCGACTGGAAGATTGAGTGCAAGTCCGAGTGCATGGCTGAGGCGACGTGCAATTTCAATTCGGTGAGTCTTTGTTATTTCATAACTTATATCATAACCTCGGCAGCTTTTTTGCTGATGGTGTGGTGGGTAGTGCAATAGCTGCTCTTTCTGCAAGGTCCGGAGGGAGGATAAGCTGTTCTTGGACTGAGGTCGCTCATACCGTACTTCTCGCTCTCTCGGCAATGGCATCTTCCGGCGTGCTAAATGGAGATGAGGAGGTTTATATCGGGCATTTCGTGCCGTCGAGGGATGGGAACCGGCGGTCGATTTTGTACAAAAGTTAGGTTCCCGAAATTCGGTGCCGGAACCGAGATGGTTTAACATACCTGGAATGTAAAGGCTTTCTCTACCACTGCTATGAACTTCTGCTTCGTGAATGTGACCCTTGTTCTCTAGCTCTTGCCACCTTGACGACATGCATGTCCAGCGACCAATAAAAATCCTGAAAACATATTCACAGTCTAGAGAAACTGAAGTAAGATAACAAAACCAACAATAATGCATACCGGTAAAATTAATCTAAGAAACCCCACCCAAAAAGATAGTGTTACAAAAATATGCTCCTTGTACCAACCAGTCCCGCCTCACAGATCCCCCTGGGTATCAATCTCACCTCACCTTTTCTCTCCACCCCCTTAATAATCAAAGCGCTCCGGCAACACAACCGGCGCAAGCAGACTCCAGCAATAAATGCCATAGCACACCCACGCGCTCACAATCTTTGCCCAACTAGCCCAGTACGTGCGGCCGACGGGCACAAAATCATTCCCCATGTCCTTTTCATCGAAGCTAGTCGTCAGCAGCGTGGCGACCCACGTCGTCGACAGGAAGAAGATGAGGTGGAACAGGGCGTAGTTGTACTGCGTGGCGTTCTTTTCGTCGTCGTGCGGGTTCTTGGAGGCGGGCGCATCGTCTTCGTCGTCCGAGTCCGAGTCGTCGAGCGCGGAGGCGGGGAGCGAGCCGGATTCGACGGCAGCGCGGAGAGCGGCTTGGCGCATGTCGCGGCGGGAAGAGGGCTGTTGGGTCACGAGGCCGTGCTCGTAGTCTTCGGTTCCGACGCGCGAGTAGCCGTTTCCGTAAGAGTTGCCTTGGGAGCCGAGAGCGAGGCCGTAGGTGGCGGCGCGAGTTGTCGTGTAGGCCACGGTGACAAAGGTGACAATGGCACCGAGGATCACAGTGGCTTTGCGAGTACCGCGGGCGCGGATAAGGGGGTTACAGTGCTGATCATCAGGTTCCATGCCTACGGCAGACATGGTTAGATAGGTGCAGTAGACGGCTACGATGGCGGATTGGGCGAGGCCGGCGCGTGGATTGACCGACTGAACAGATGGGTGGATAGACACTACAGAGGCGCCCAGAAGCAAAAGGAGGTTGATCTAAACTGTCAGTAATGGCGTGGTGGCGGAACGACGAGACTCACCGTTATGGCTGCCTGGTTCATGCTGCAGCTTCCTCGAGCAAAGTAAATGTACATGACAATGGTCATGGCAAACGAAGAGAGGTACATGAAGAGAGTCGATCCCACGAGAAGCCCAGTCCAGATCCGAGAATCGGTCACCTCAATCTTCTCCTGGCAGTACTCGGCCCAGTTGTGCGCCAGATCGACCAAGAGGATGAGTCCAATGAGCAGGAACAGACACGCCCCAATCATGGCGAAATAGTTGCCCCAGACGATGAAGAACGAGTTGGGGATGAAGAAGGTGAGGACCACCATGAGCAGCCAGGCGATGATCTTGGGACCCCAGAAGCCGTTTTGGATCGGGGCGCGACCGTCCTTGGAGCTGCGGACGCCGATGAGCATCATGGCCATGATGACGTGGAAGAAACCGAGGGCAAAGTTGATGCGCTGCACCGCAACATAACCGTAGCATTGTTCGCCGTGGCACTTGATGTCAACGTAGTCGAGGGTGACGTGGGACAGCTTCTTCATGGCCCAGTCCGTGAGCATGATCCAGGACACGATCGAGTTGAGGAGGAGGAGCAGCGCATAGGCGATACGGGTGGCGATACTACCGTGGATTAGTATACTCGCATATTGTTATCGAGATGCGCACCTGTTGCCGCATTTTCCGCACGAACTGAAGACGGCGCTGCAGGTGGCAGCTCCACAGCACGAGGCAGCGAGGCCCCAGACCTAGCGGCGTCAGTGTGAGCAACAAAGCCATGCAAAAATGCTTACTGTACCCATGCTCGGGACTGCGAGAAGGGGTATGGATAGCAGGGCACCCATGATTGCGATGTCGTGGGTGGTTTGTGGTATCGAGGTTGAGGTCAAAGGCGAAGGCGTCACGGCGCGAAGACGTGTGACGATGACGGTTGAGCCGTGGCTCTGGCCTTGGCAAGCCCATCTCCGCTGAGACGAGCCTCGAATCTCAGGCACCTCCTCTCCATGACTTTCAAGCCTTCTCGTATCTGACTCTCGCTCGTTCTTTGTCTCGGTTTTCTCCTGCTATTGATCGCGTGCCCCCGCAACGGCTCCTGTTCTCCCGAGCACATCACACGGCCTCGTCACTCGTCGGCCGAAGTGCCGTTATCAAGACAACCCCCGCGAACCTCTCCCCACCACGTCCTCGATGATACCAGCCATATAACACCCCTCTGCTCTCTTCTGAGCGCACCATGGTCGCCGAGCAGGAACAGTCACATCGGAAGACGCGGATTGTGTCCGTCGTCGCGGCGACTACCATCTCCCTGGCCTGCGGAACAAATGTGAGGAGAGTTCCCGGTCGCATCTCCTTGCTAATGGATGGCAGTACGCCTATTCAGCATGGGCACCGCAGTTTGCCGAGAAGCTGCAGTTGTCGGCGACGCAGAGCAACATCATTGTACCGTCTCCCCCGAGATGCACGATTACTGTTTCTTACACAGTCAGGGAACCGCTGCCAACATTGGCATGTACGCCTCTGGAATCCCGATGGGCATGATAACGGATAGGAAGAGCCCCAGGTTGGCTGCCTTGATTGGCATGGTGGCGCTGGGGATCGGATACTATCCAATTCACCTCGGTAGAACACCCGACTCCATCTACTAGCTAGCACTGACGGCTTCAAGCATACGACGGCGGCGCCGGGTCGATGAATGTTGCATTGATTGCCTTCTTCTCCTTCTTGTCGGGTGTGGGCAGCTGTGCTGCCTTTCAGGGCGCGCTGAAGACGGGTTCGTGGATAGCCAGTGTCACATGAAGACGTGCTGAGAACAGCAGCCACCCTCAATTGGCCGACACACCGCGGGACGGCGACAGCGTTTCCGCTTGCAGCATTCGGATTGAGTGCCTTTTTCTACACCGTCATCGCAGGCATTGCCTTTCCCGGCAACACATCTGGGCTGCTGCTCCTGCTGTCGTTTGCAACCTCTGGCGTGGTACTAGTGGCTCTGCCATTCCTCGTGGTCGTCGATCATGTCGCAGGCACCGGATACAAGACAGTGCCGACGTCTGAGAGGAGCCGCAGAGATTCGAACCTCCTCCACAGGACGCGGTCCAATGGCAGCAAGTACACCAGCTCGTCATCGGCCGAGCCTGAGCCAAGTAAGTCTCCGTTTCTTTGCCCGTCTACCCTGCAATATGCCAACTGCATTGCCAGCAGACAGTAGCCAACAGGATGACGATACAGACGAGAGCTCATCCTTGATGTCTGGGCCCGGCGACGTCGTCGACGACACCGAAGACGCAAAGAGCACGCATCACTCACACTACCTAGATGTCACTGGCCTGGCGCTGCTCCGTCACGTTGAATTCTGGCAACTGTGGATTCTCATGGGATTGCTGACTGGCGTTGGCCTGATGACAATCAAGTGCGTATGCCCAGATTCTCGAATCGCGCCATTGGGGCTAACGTGAGCAGCAACATCGGACACGACGTGCAGGCCCTCTGGAATCACTACGACGACAGCGCCGACAAGGACTTTGTTGCCCATCGCCAGCTGGTCCACGTCTCGGTCATTTCCGTGTGCAGCTTCCTCGGACGGCTGGCGTCCGGCGTAGGCTCAGACCTGATTGTGAAGAAGCTGCAAATGTCGCGCTTCTGGTGCTGTGCCGTTTCGGCCTGCATCTTCATGCTTGCCCAGGTGTGCGCGATCCGCATCGAGAACCCAAACCTGCTCTGGGCCGTCTCAGGTCTCTCCGGCCTTGCGTACGGAGTCCTCTTTGGCGTCTTCCCAGCACTCGTCGTCGACGCGTTTGGGCCAGCGGGTTTCGCCGTCAACTGGGGCTTCATGACGCTGGCACCCGTGGTCAGCGGGAACATCTACAACCTCTTCTACGGCGCCGTGTACGACGCGCACTCGGAGGTGCAGCCAGGCGGCGAGCGCAGCTGCAACGACGGGTTGAGCTGCTACCGCACAGCCTACTACGTGACGTTCGTATCGAGTGTGCTCGGCATCCTCGCCTGTCTCTGGGGTATACGTCATGAACATGTCCTGAAGAAGCGGCTGGAGGGAGAGCACGATGGACACCGGGATGCATAGACGTCCATTTTGTTGAAAGTATAGAAGCATGGGACGGTGTTTTGTTGCGAATTCAATAGATTTACTGTACTAAGGGACGAGAGTGTTGGCGTGCATTGTTGGATTCGCGTGACCTTCTCCAAAGCGGATAATGCGCCGTCGGAAACCGGGGGATCGTCTGCCCCTCCCGCCGCCGAAGTGGCGGCAACTTACGACGCTCCTACAAGTACTCTTTCACTCCCACGGCCGCTCCTCCCAGGCGCCCACGCATCCTCGTATCTCTGCCCTCTGCCAGGCTGCAGTCTGCCTCGAGACCGCCTAACCCTAGAATTATAATCACCATCTCGCCCTCTGATCTCTGCATCGCAGCCTAGAGTTTCCCGCACACGACAGTTGGGAGGAATCATGCCTGCGCCACTGGCCAAAGGTAAGCTGGATGCAGATGCACGACATGTCGTGCTGCTCTGCTTTTCGCCACATATTCTCACACAGTCTTGCTTCATTTCCTTTCAATTTATTCCCTCGCTGAATCAACTCGTCACGTCCCTCCCAACAGTCCCACCCAGCTGACACGCTGCGTCCCCAGGCCTCATAATCGCCGCTTCGGTCCTCGTCGCCGCCGGCATCGCCATCTACGAGTCCCCGCAGGTTCGCCAATGGGTTGACCAGTCCCGCCGCAAGATCGCCGTCGCACTCCACTCCCTCGGCGACGAGATACAGCCGCGCCGGTCTTCTGAAGGCGAACAGGAGTTTGAGGAGCGCAAACGACGGCGCGAGGATCTCATCAGACGCAACAGGAATGAACTCATCAGAAAGGCACGAGCAGAAGGCGTGGCCGTGGACCTGGACGAGCTGGCCAAGGTCGGGGAGCAGGTGGAGATGGCAGAACGCCGACAGCGTGCAAGCACAAACGGAAGCTATCGGAGCTTCGACGACATGTTGAACAGCGAGGGCAGGCTCAAGAAAGACGAAGATGCCCAGACGCAGATTGCCACCGGACACGACACGGCCAACAAGGGAGCCCGGAGACGTGGTGTCGCCGCTGGTGCCACGGCCTCTAATCCATTCGCAGACGAACACCAGGTACTCTTTGACCACGACGCCAACAAGGCCCCGAGTCCACCCCCGTCATACATTGAAAAGCCGCCGACACAGTCCCGCGAGAGCACCGCCACCGTGGACGGCAAGGCCATGAGTTCAGCACCACTGATCGACCTCGCGCCCGAACCCGCCACCACGCCTCTGCAACCCGAGAACCCGCAAACAGCATCGATACCGCAGTCCGAAGCCGACGACGCCGAACCAGCAGCCCAATCATTCTACTCCGATGCTGAACCAGCAGCCCAATCCTTCTACTCCTTCACATCCTCGCACTCGCACCCCCAAGTCCTCTCCATCGCCTCCAACGCCACAGACTCGGACATTGAAAACATGTCCGCAGGCACCCTGACCCCGCGCTCCGAAGCCTCTGCCTTTACCGGCGCGTCCGTGGTGGGTAGCCACGCTGATGATATTGCCATCATGTCAATGCAGAGCGACGACGATGCGCGATCTGAAGCGTTTTCCGAGACGGGCTTTACGGATGCGGGGTTCAGTGAGGTGGGGAGTGAGGCGCATCTAGGCGTCATGACGCCGTCGAGCTGGACGGATGTCGGGAGTGATGATGGGAGCGAGTGGGGAGCGCCGGCGCAGGCGTCGCAGGTGCAGCAGCCACCGCAGCAGATGTAGATGTTGGCTGGGCTGGGTTGGCGTTGAACACTATCGATATGGGACTGGACAGGCTGGCGTTTTGGGAAAGGAAGATAAACCTTGGTGCAAGGGATGGGACGCCGAGGCCTTTTTCATACCCATTTCATCCCCTCTATTCCCCATTCTTGTCGTTTAGTACTGACTTTTATTATTTGACACTTGACTTCGTACATACAAAGCATGGCATCACCTGACCTTATTAATGTACGAAAAGGGATTCCGTTTGGGAATAGCCTTGGCTACGCAATCTAACGTCCATCCAACCGTAACGGAACAACCGCCGTAGCGGGAAAAAAAAAGAGTACTTCGTCTCGAATGGTTGATTTCGTCGGCGCGCCTCGTTCACTTCATGAAGTCGTTATTGTATAGCTAAATTTGGGCATTCCTTTGTCCTTACCTGCCTTCCTATCTAAAAATTACTTCTACGTCGTCTTCCGGCCCACATGTAGGTAGGTAGCAAGTGAAAGGGGGGCAGAGTAGTAGTTTTACTGCTTTGATTTGGTGGCGTAGGCTCCGATCGAGCTGGGTCTCCAAGGCTTGATTTGTGAGACAGGGGGCTAGCTAGATCAGGGCTGTATGCTTGTGAGGCTGTGGAGCCTGTACGCCTGATAGCCCACCTGCTCAAGCTCGGATACCAGGCTCGGTTCTGCCTGCAGGACTATATACGATAAAGCACAAGAAAACAAACAAATCAAACGCTGATAATCCAAAGTTCCTCCAAGTCTCCTCCACCCTTGCCAAAACTGCCTGTTGTGCCGAGGGAGGTGGGTGAGAAAATCTGATGAATTGCCACCTGTACAGGCTGACCTGCAGCCGATGGAGAACGATGAGGTTGATGATGGAGGAGGAGGAGGAGTAGCAAATCGAGCGTCTTTTCTCCTGGGGGCGAAACGCTGGCGCGACGATTGGCTCGGGATCCTCCATATCCGTAGAACCTCTTCATTGATGCTGATGCTTTCCCGCCAAAGTTACGACAGTTCGTCTGCAAAGCCTAAATAAGTGCGACTCTCTACAGAGTCACCATGACACATATACTTCTAAGAAAAGTCATCGAGCGCTTGCGCATGCATCCAAGATCTGGATAATATCACAAAAGAGTAATATTTAGCCGCATGGCTGCAAGTGTTGATTGTTTTGTAGGGGATCGAATTCCTGTCGGTACTTCCAACGAGCGACATCCAATCAGAATGATCTGTTTTCTTTGCCGCGATGGCCGTGCGCGCCCGTTTGATACACGGTGACTTTGATGAGGTAATAGTCAGCTGCGTAAGTTAATCTGAGGCTGCCAGTCCACGTCGACGCTGCAGCGTTCAGCCGCAGCCGCCTCCTCAGCCTCGCAGCACCAAGATGAACGGCAAGATCTTCCACCCATACGCAGCGACCTCGCCGCCTCGCGAGCCTCGCGAGCTTGTGTCAAACCCTCTACAGAACCACGTCCGCCGCGGACCCAACAGCACGCCGCACTATGGACGGCCTTTCGGGAGCGGCAAGCGTGATAGCTGTCGTCGACATATCCGCCAAAGTTGCGTCTCTATGCTACCAGTATTCGGTCGAGGTCAAGCACGCGAAAGGCGACATCGAACGCCTGCGCCGAAAGGTCAACGACACCAAGAATGTACTCGAGAAGCTTCAACAGCTTGAGCAGAACAACCCGCAGCTCTTAGCTACACACAATGTGGTGGATTCACTAAAACAATGTCATGAAGAACTGCAAGGGCTCAAGGACCGACTCGAGCCTAGTCAAGGCCGCAAAGCAATGCGACGGGTTGGCATCCGAGCCCTGAAATGGCCCTTCACAAGCAAGGAGGTAGAAAAGACTGTGCAAAATATTGAGAGCTATCAGAAAACTTTAGGTCTTGCGCTTCAAACAGATCAGACGTAAGTAACATGCATATAAAAAGATTGGCATAAGCTAACAATGGACAAATAAATAGAGCGCTTGTTCTCCGTATTGACCGGAAGACTGATCGACTGTTATTGCCTATTGCTGAAGGCGCTTCCTTCAACTCGCACACCGAAGAACATAACGCGCGATGCCTGCCGAATACCCGCACCGAGCTTCTAAGAACCATCAGAGAATGGGCAAACAATAAGGATGGTAAAACCATATTCTGGTTGTGCGGTATGGCTGGCACAGGAAAGTCAACGATCGCGCGGACTGCTTCCCAGAGCTTTGCTGAAGCCGGTCAACTGGGAGCAAGCTTTTTCTTCAAAAAGGGCGAGGGCGAGCGTGGTAACGCCTCCCGATTCTTCAGCACCGTCGCTACCGACCTAGTTGCCCGCGAGCCGGGCATGTTCCTTGGCACAAGGAAAGCGCTCGACGAAGACCCGGCCCTGTCACAGAGAGCATTAAAGGATCAATTCGAGAAACTGATATTCCACCCGCTCTCAGCAGTGTCACGAACGCACTCAACTGTTCCTGCATGGGTCATCGTCGTCGACGCATTGGATGAATGCGAGAGGGAAGAAGACGTACGCGCCATACTCCAGCTTCTTACTCGGACCAAGGACATGCAGCCAGTATCGCTGCGAGTCTTAGTAACAAGCAGGCCAGAGCTGCACATTCGTCTTGGCTTCAAGCAGATGCCGAATGGAACATACCAAGACCTTATCCTTCACAAAGTCACAAAGAACACTATTGAGAACGATATACGTCTGTTCTATAAGCATGAGCTTGGTGTGATACGCCAGGAGCGCGAACTGTCTTTAGACTGGCCGACAACAGACCAAATACAGGCTCTAGTCGAGCTAGCTGTGCCGCTATTCATCTTTGCTGCCACCGTGTGCCGATATATAGGCACAAAAAGTGGTGACCCTGAAGGATATCTAAGGAAGGTGCTTAAGTATCAGAAGTCTACTTTTTCACAGCTCGACCGAACGTACCTTCCAATTCTAGAGCAGCTGCTTGCCGAGCAGGAGGAAGACGAAAAAGAAGCGTGGCTCCAGGCGTTTCAGAGACTCGTAGGCAGCATTGTTGTTCTAGAGAGCCCGCTTTCTGTTGCCTCGCTTTCCCGCCTCCTGCAAGTTCCGCAGAAAGAGATAGCATGTCGGCTAGATGCTTTACACTCGGTCCTTAATGTTCCTGATAATCAAGACACCCCTATTAGGCTGCTCCACTTATCTTTCCGCGACTTTCTCGTTGATCGGCATCGACAGGGCAAGAGCCAATTCTGGGTAGATGCAAGAGGTACACATAAGAGTCTCGCGTCTTACTGTCTGGAGCTCATGTCTGGGCCAGATGGCCTACACCAGAACATGTGCAACTTGTCAGCACCTGGAACTATGAGGAGTGAGATCGACGAAGGCACAATCACCAGCCATCTATCACCAGAGCTACAGTATGCGTGTCGTTACTGGGTCAGTCATCTCGAGCAAAGCGAGCAAAAGATAGCTAATGGAGATATAACACACCACTTCCTCCAAAAGCATTTCCTACATTGGTTTGAAGCTATAAGCCTCATGAGAGAGTCAAGCAGATACATTCACTTACTTACGACGCTTCAGGCTCTTACAATCGTAAGATTTCTGCCAAAGAGAGTATTTGGCGCCTATGCTAACGAGTAATGTAGCCATCAGCAGACGCTGTTTCTGTTTTTCTCTTAGACGCCAAGCGATTCGTATTACGGTTCCAACCTATAGTAGCAGATGCTCCATTGCAGCTTTATTCCTCTACGCTTACGTTCTCGCCAGAAAGAAGTTTGATACGTCAAGCTTTCGAGAAGCAAGGCTCTCAGGATGTTAAGATGGTGTCAAAGAGGGAAAAAGATTGGGATGCATGTCGTAGCACGCTCGAGGGCCACAGCTCCTACGTCAGCGCGGTGGCCTTCTCGCCAGACGGGAAGCTGGTCGCGTCC
>ML996172.1:23566-55694 GCA_010093805.1 Polyplosphaeria fusca
GATGAGGTTGATGATGGAGGAGGAGGAGGAGTAGCAAATCGAGCGTCTTTTCTCCTGGGGGCGAAACGCTGGCGCGACGATTGGCTCGGGATCCTTCATATCCGTAGAACCTCTTCATTTATTACGCATGACAAAGCTATGCATCATCACGCGCCAAGGCAGGCAAGAATTCCCACCCCGCACGGAGAAACTTCCGGATTTCTCATCCAAAAGTGCACTCGGCCTATGAAGCACCCCAGTGATGAACATGTCATCAAACATCCGTCCCATACCTCCGAGAGTCCCAGAAATGCCTTGTTCTACAATGGGGCAGGGGGTGATAGCGTAAACGCAATTCATTAAGGCGAACAAAATCGCTAACAGCAACGCTCAACATCTGTAATATTCTATTCTATATCTGCCAGAGCATATCGAATCGACTGTTCTCACTCTAAACAATATGCAAATTCCCTCCAAATCGTTTGGCCTAACCTGAGGTGGTGAAGAAGATGATGTTGTTCCGCTACAGGGGTTGTTCCGGTACGCTTGGATGGACGTTAGATGACCACCCCCAATTGAGATTCACATCATCAGCCACATGACCACAACAATAATCACGCTGATAATAACAAAGACGACACCTCATCGTCTCCTCAGGTGTGTGGCTGCACGGCGCTTTACAAGCGCTCCAGGACATTCGAAAACCGGCTCGGATAAGGAGCACGGCTAGGCTTAAGCACATGTCAACGAACACACCGAGCATCGAAACCGCAATTATCTTCCGATACAGTCATCGTGCGACTGTAAGACGCAGTATAATGCACGATCATACCGAACCGCAATCGAACACGGTGCAAGAAAGAATAAACACTTGACAGAGTCTCGACACGTGCCCTCTGGACTCACATACCAACCTCTGAACTCCGCCTCGAAGAACTTCTACCTCCGACACGTGCTGTCTGAGCACAGCGATGGCTGTACTGTATCCAAGTCCGAATGTGGAACTGCCTTGCACCAGAGATTGCAGACATAGATTATCCCAGTTCCCATTGTCTCCCTTATTTGAAGAAAAAATGGGGCTTTGCTCTAAGGGTGTATGTATCAACGTTGAATGTGCGTGATTTATTGAGGGTAGCGTAGTGCAGGTCTTTTCTGTGGGGAAAGTTGTTATGGGAAGTAAATAGTAGGGCCATAGATCTGGCGTTAGTAGCAATAGATTACAGCTAAACTGCATTAAGCTAGCTATATAGGGTTTACTCATCTGGTGCTTCTAAGTTAACTAGTGGGTAAACTTAAGATAAGGCGAAGGTCATGGTAATAAAGGGATTTGAGATGGACGGAAAAGAGGTTCTATTTGTGGAAAAAAGTGCTAAGTTACTGCATGTCATAAACAAGGAGGAAAATGTAATACGTTAACGTTAACGTTAAACTAGTAATATTTAAATTCCTATAGATAATCTATGTAACGCGAGTGCTAAGTGCACGTAGTATTATCGTCGTCCTCACAAATTGTAAGGAGAAAGGTCACATGAAGAATGATGCAAGGGTGTTAACGATGCAGCTTCAGTCATCCCTCAAACACACACACACACACACACACACTCGTTTAGTCATCTTTTAATCACTCCCCAGAAGCGACCCAGCATCCACGTGCTCGTTTCTACACCACCCGAGCCGTGGGCGCTGGATCGTTTCGCCCTCTTGGTCGTGAGGCGGCTCGGCGTTTCACGAGCTTGCCGAGTACCACGAAGATGCCACATATGATGGCCAGTCCAACAATAGCCACGCCCACTCCGATTCCGATCTTGGCTCCTTTCGAGAGTGTACTACTATGCTCTGCCTGCGGGATCTGGCTCTCGGTGTGTTGCGGGATCTGGCCCTCGATGTATTGGGCGACAACGGGACGCGCGATGAGGATGCCCGAATCCATCGATACCGTCGTGGCAGTCAAGAACTTTGTAATGTTCCACACCGAGTAGGTGCTCGCCGAAGGGTTCCACGAGAAGGTCGACGTCAACGAAGTCACGTTATAGGTGATGGTCATGGTCATCGAGGAGAAGGAGCCCTCGCACAGGAGGGATTCGAGGGATTCGCCTGCGTCTTCGTAGTAGTTGGAGGTGAAAGAGGGAGCATCGCTACTACACGTTAGCATCGCGACCCAAAGGAGCACGGAAATGGGTACCTTGGGCAGCAGTAGCTTGTAGTGACGCCATTAACGAACCCGGTCGAGTTTGCAATCCAGCCGTCTGGGCAAACACCCGGGCTGAACGTCACTGCGCTCGCATTCCGGCATTGACTACACGCTGGGCCTTTGTTGAGCTCTGTCGGAAGGCATTCGTCCGGTGTTGCATTTCGCGTCAATGTCTGGAAGCTCTGCGTGTCGACTGTCAGGGCTCCATCCGGTGTCCAGAATTGCGAACATGACGAAGGCGGGGTAAAGGTTGTCGTCACGGCCGCGATGGAGCAGTCGTTGCAGCTAGGTGGTGTCGCGTTCATGCTCTGTCGCGACAGTGGCAGCAAGGGACAAGTGGAGCAGGGCAGTTTTCGAGGAGAATCAGTTGTTGGAAAGATGCTGCCTCGTCGAAGAATATAGTCGGTCCATATCGAATGGGCAGACGCAAGGCTGAGTCTCGAGATGATCTGGCGAGGCTTATGTAGCCACAAGGCTGTGCTTTAGCAGTGTCTCTTGTGGTTGGCGGTGCTAATAATCACGTGGACAATATTCTCGACCGGTCAAGGAAAGTCGCCTAAAGGTCAAGGGTGTGCGTCTGGGTAGATCCTATGGTGTTTGGGCGTGAGTGCATCGATAAGTGAGCTTAGCAGTCATGTCATCATCTCTTCCCCGGCCATTTCTTGGTACTGTTGAGACTTGCTGGCGTGAAATGGTAGAAAGACTGGACTTGTGCATGCTTACAATCGTTCGACTATGCTATGCAAGATGGATTTGTTCGTACTTGTGGAGTTCCTCTCGAGGATGCTCACGGGGTATACCGTTCCAGGCGCCGAAGAATGCACAGTCTCTCACCGATGGCCATCCAAATGCCTCCTATGCTTGGTGTCTCTTTTTTTACATAGGCTTACTGCACTTGGTGCCTCTTGTTCTCCAGGGAGCTCCCAATCTTCTTCCACTCATCCCATGCCTCCAACACCGCCCACCAGCCCCTCGATCTTCCTCGCCATGCTCGCCTTTTCTTCCACCGCGCGCTGCCTCTCCCCCTCCAAACCCTCGAGCTCCCCCTCCAATTCTCTCATCCTCTCGACCTGCTGGCGCTCGCTCGTGCCGATGCCCGGCAGGCGCTCAATGAGGTATTCGAGCTGCTGCTCCTTGGTCACCATGTCTCGCGAGAGCTCTGCAATGTCGGCGCGGAACTTCTCGATTGCTGCATCCTGGGCGGAGGCGGATGAGGGCTGCGTGGGTTGGGTCGATGCGGATTGCGTGGGTTGTGTGGATTGAGTGGCCGGGTCGGTGGAGAAGGTGGGTTGACTGGGGATTGGGGAGGGGGGCGCGTGAATGGCGATCTGGGCGAGGGCAGCGTGCATCTGTGTCAGCAGCCATGGGAATGTGAGTGTGGACACGGGCATGCGTGGGATGAGCAAGTACCTGGTCGAGCTCGTCTTGGATCTGGGTGAGAATGTCGCCCATGTCGGAGTGATTTGGGGGAGTCGAGGTAATTATTGATTGAGGGGTGAGGTTGCATGTAAAGCCTGCTGCGAGATGTGTTTACGGGATAATTATGACCGTGTCGGCCGTTGGGGAAAGAACGTCCAAGCTCGACAAGGTAACGTTAATTTTGGCGGTGGGACTAGCACCACACGTCGTTGCTTGGCATCAACTTCACGCGCTTTCCGCCTTTCTCGGTGGAGCCTTTGCTGCATTTACTCGCATTTCTCTGTCCACTCTCTGCTTTAGCTATGCATTCATTCCATTCCTTTTGCTTTCTCTGCCCGTAATGCGCTCTTTGCTGCGGCCCCGCGGTCTTTTGCAGCCCCAACTCCTTTTCCCCCGCGGCGCAAACACTCCCTCTCGATGCCTCGCGACTGCCATTTCCACCGTCGTGCCCACACAGTTCCACAAGCTCTCCAGCCTCCCCAAGCTGATAATCTCCCCGGGCTCTGCTCACCACAACTCGCTGCCTTCCTTTCTCGAGTATGCAGACCGTGTCAAGCTCGCACCCACTCGCACCGTCTACGTCGGCACCCACTTTGAGTACACAGCAGCCCTCTCCCTCCTCCGCCTCGGCTTCTCGCTGCTGCGAACGGGAAAAAAGTCTGACGCAGGCATCGACTTGATCGGGCATTGGATCCTTCCATTAGACCACCTCCCCGCCCCCATCCCTGTCATTGTGCAGTGCAAGGCGCGGCAGAGCGGACTGGGCCCGAGCCATGTTCGAGAATTGGAAGGCGCCTTCCACGGCATACCCGCCGACTGGAGAAAAAAGGACGTCCTAGGGCTGCTGGTCTCGACGTGCAAGGCTACCAAGGGAGTCCTGGACGCCCTGGGGGGGAATCGCTGGCCCATGGCGTTTGTCAAAATCTCGCGGACAGGGACGATTCAGCAGTTTCTTTGGAACCCATCTGCTGCCGAACGAGGGCTCGAGGGCGTTGGCGTCACAATCAGGCACAAGCCAAGAGTGCTGCTGCCGGAGCAAGAGATTGAAGAGTACGATAGGGAGGCGAATGGTTTGATGAAGAAGAGGAAGAAGAGAAAAAGGAAGAGCGTGGAAATTGCGGGCACCAACAAGGACATTCAATTGACGTGGATGGGGAGTCCAATGTTCCCGGACAGAGAGGGGTTGGACCGGGAGACGGAGGCGCTGATGGGTGTTCTCGCGGGGGAGGTTGAAGCTGAGGGGCGTGAAGGACCAGTCAAAAGCAAGAGCGTCGTCAAATCCACCCCAAGCAAGGTCCAGAGGAGGGTCCAGAGGAAGGTCCAAGGAAAGGGTGCTGCAAAGACGGCGCCAGGGCTGCCAAAACGAAGAGGACGTCCACCAGGGTCGAGGAATAGGATCACGGCAGCGCCGTTGGCACCGCGCAAGAGAGGACGTCCGCCGGGCTCGAAGAACAAGGCGAAGCCTGCCACGAGCTCCTGCTCTAGCGATATAGGATGAGGCCCTTTACGACGACTCGCCTTCACTGGCAGGCGTGTTTGGATCACGTGCAGCGCGTTTCCAGGTCACCTTTGCTTCACCAGATCACCACATCAACCAGATCACACATAGCCGCCACAAGCGCGCCTTCACTCGAGTGATCTGGCTCAGTGATCTGGCGCAGTGATCTGGCCCGAGCTCCCAGCGCTCTTCAACCTTTTCTCCCTGGCCTCCATCTTCTTCCCTCAACACCCCCACCGCTAGCCTCTGGCCAGCGGTTTCGTTCCTGCAGTCTACAATCTTCAAAGCTCCAAGCTCCAATCCAACCGCAAGCATGTCCGTCACGTCCGACGCCTCCTCGCTCGACGAAGTCACCGATCTGATCCGCGCCGCCGCCGCCGGAACTGGTACTGCCAACCACCAAAACGGCGCCAGCGCGTCTCCACCAGCCAACTCTCTAACGCCGCCTCCAGTCCGCCCCGGCCACACGATCTTGCGCCCCAGCATCGTGACTCCGCCACCGGTCCCGCTCATCGAACGCATGACGCGCTTCGGCATCCCGCTCGCCCCTCCCCGCGTTATCCCGCGCTCCGAGCTCTCCGCCGCCGATGAGGCGCTCCTTGCTGCCGCCGAGATCAGCTCAGACGAGGACGACCGCTTCAATGCGGCCCAGCGTCGCCACTTCCACTCCGCGTCCTCGCTGCACTGGACTAATACCGCTAACCACGTGTGCTCGCGCTGCGCACCGAATTGTCCGCGCTTGTATCGCGCGCGCTTGACGAGGGAGTACAACAATTTGCCGAGTGAGTATCGTGCGCTGGTGGTGGGGCTTATGCGGGAGCAGGGTAAGTCGCTGAGAGGTGCTGTGAGGAGTGTGTATGAGGCTAACGGAAGGCAGGCCACACCGTCTACGAGGCCATCCAGTACGGCATGGCGGCGAGGGAGACGGATCGGCGCCGCGCGAGGGAGCGGCGCCGTGAGCGTCGCTAAGTTGAGAAGGGGGTGAGTGAGGGTGTGGGGGGAGGGGGGGGAAGGGGGAAAGGGGGATTCGGTAGATGATACCCAATGGAGTTCCGGTCTGCTTTGATTGCTGTGCTGATGTGTGTGATGTGGACTTGTGTTGAGGGGGTTGTGCTGAACTAATTGATCTGTGAACCGGGGGATTGGGTTGAGGAGGTGGAGAGGGTGCGTGGGGGTGTGAAGCCGTGTTGGGAGGGATATCGTATCTCAGAGCATACTCCCTGATCCTCTCTTCAACTCCTCGAGTCAAGGCATTATACATCCTACATCACCCCCCGAAGCCCTATTCCCTTATATCGCTATATTCGACTCAATTCAATTATTATGAGAAACAAATAAGTTACATTTACACTAACGTTATCCGAAATCATCTCCTACATTCATTCTTATCAATCTCCCCTCAAAGCACACTCCCCACCACCTCCCCAACCCACATCCCCACTTTCGTCATCACTTCCTCATCATCCCCCTCCTTCATCCCACCATCACCATCATCAAAAACCTCCCCCGCAACCTCGCGAACCAAGCGCAGCACATCCTCCCCGTCCGTATTCTCCCTGATCAAAGCATCTAAATCTCTATCTTCATCGTCGAAGAAACTAGCGATGAGGTCTGCGTCAACATGCATTCCCCTCTGGCGCGCCGCACCGCGGTCCCGGAGTTCGATGTCAATGTCTCGGAGCGTGAGGCGCGATGCTCGCTCCTTTTCTCTGTCTCCCTGCTCGTTGGTATTATCATCACCGGTCGACGAGGAAAGCATACCCCGCATCTCCGCGCCCCGGCGCCGCGGACTCGAAACAACAGCAGCAGGTTTCCTCGCGCTCTGCCGCCGTCGTCGCGCTTCGATGAGGTACTGTATGATCTTGAGCAAGCGTACAGCGGGCAGCGAGAGGAGTGAGAAGGAGTAGATGGTTCCGTCGGTGCAGGACCCGACAATGTCGTCGGCCAGCACGCCTGGGATGGGCAGAGGGGAGGTTTGGCCCGGGCGGATTGTGCGGCGCCAGGGCGGCCGGATATTTGCGCGTGCGAGGCGCGTCACGGAGCGGGGGAGCGTGGCTTCGAAGAGGGTGGTTGTTGCGGAGCTGTGGGTGCGGGTCGGCGGGTGGAAGAGGCCGGCGATGTTGCAGTTCTTGTCGGTGACGAGGACGAGGGTGGTTTTGTCGGGGCGATCTGGGGAAGGGTCGGGGCGGACGAAATTCTGGGTCGACGAAGTGGGAAGGGTCAAGGCCATGTGGTGGAGCGACGCGCGGGATTTGCCGTCGCTGAAGAGCTGCTCAAAGGTGCGAGGTTCCTCGGGGTGCAGGGAAATCGAGTAGCAGACGAGTGAGTCGTTGCTGGTGGACACGTAGACGAAGAAGCTGTGACTTGTGTGTGCGGCGACGGTGACGTTGATACCGGGGGCGGGCATCTCCTTGGCTGCAACTCTCTGGAACCTTGAAGCCGAGTATTGCTCGAGAAAGAGCATATTGCCAACGACCATGACAATATAAGAAGTCGAAAGGACCGCGATTGATCGCACCGCCTCTCCGTAGGTCGACTCTTTTTGCTGCACAATGCCTTCCTTGCCAATTTTGAGGAAGATCCGGCGACCTACCTCCCTCCCAGGTGCTTCCTTGATGCCAGTTCCAAGCACAACAAAGTAGTACTTCTTTTCCTTGTCGCCAATGTAGATCCATTCGACAATGGAATGCACTCGCTCGCTGTTCTTCAGTCCAAATTGTCTTGGTAACCAGCTGTTCGTTACATCGGCGCCATCTTCAGTCTTGATCTTCGCTCCCTCATCAGCCTCCTCGAGTATGCCAAGCGACGAGCGCATGACACGATAGCCGTGAGGCGGAGGTCGTGCTTCTTTGGTTTCGGTCGTAGCGACCATGGTCTTCTTGAGGCTAGTCAAGTATGCGAGCTTTGTCGGAGTCGCGCCGGTTACCATCGACCGAGGTACCGCTTTTCCAATCTCGATTGTAGACGGATCGGGGTCGTGCCTTGACCATTTGATGTCGTAGTCCAGTTGTGCGTACAACAGCCTGCTGCCGGATACCGCAAAGATGAAACCCCCCAGATCCCGCTCAGCATCCTCTTTATCCGCATAGCCAAACGATGGAAGCGGGCAACGTGGGACTTGGTTCACAGCGGTAACCGGGAGTTGTTGATACGCAGAATCCTCTTGGTCAGTGAACCATATCGAATCAATCATCGGTTGGCTGCCCGTGTGCTGGCATCGAACCAGGCCAAAATCGGGCCCACACGCAAAAAAGGCTGCCGAGGTGTCTGTAGCACTCGCCGTCACTCGGACCGCAGTGGTTCCCATTCTGACGAGAGCCTTGGACAAGAGCGTGAGGCCGGAAGTTGCTAGTGATGAATCAATCATCCCGCTCAATAGCATGCCGTTGCGCATGCCACAGACAAGCCGCACCCGATCTGAAGAGGCAATCACGGCGGCACTCTCGCACACCATGGGAGACCAGTCGTGGGCTGCCTCGTGGAATTTATCCTGAAAGACAAGCTCCAGCCCAGTCTCGCTAATTGTGAACAATCTGAGAGAGCCATCCGTGAGACCCACAAAGACATGAAGTTTTCCGTAAACTTCGAGCAGCTCGAGACATGTAGGGTCAGCCGGGAGGACGTGTCGAGTATCCTTTCCAAAGGCCCCTTCCGGGGAAATGCGGATGGAGCGCAAAACCGGCTGCGATTCCGCTCGGACAACGACCACAAGGCACGCACTCCCTGGTCGGGTTGCAGCCGCAAGTAGAGGCTCCGTGCGGCCAAAAGTAATGGAGTCCACTCTGGATAAGCCAGCGCGCCGTACAACTCTCGCTTCGCTTTGTACGACTTGCAGGGCCAGTTGATCAGAGATTAGATTGGCAGACCAGGTCTCTTCGTCTCTCAGTATTCCGTCATCCACCAGCTCACTGTCTTCTGGAATTTGGGTCATGTCCCAGATGCCTTCTTCCCACGCAGACCCTTCCCACGCCCCGACTTCCGTTTCTGTCCGGGATATTCGGATAATGTAGCTCTCCGGGGCCATGGTGAGAAGCAGTACAGCGTAATGCTGGATTGCGGATCTGCCGTCGAATAGTCCGCGTTGGGAGCCGTGATCGATGATCCACAAACCAGTAAAGGCGGGCATGTTGCCGGAATACCGCTCGATCCTCGCATTCAGCCCTTTTCTTAGCTCAGAAATGGCGCCATTGGGATGTCTGCCATTTGCAATGAAGAGTGTGTCTCGTTGCTTGTCGCGTCGAGACGCTGCGTCCGAACGTTTCATGACGGCCAAATCTACGGTTGGAGCCCAGTTCGGAATGGAGGAGATGAGGCTGAATGTATTGATAGCTTTGTATGATAGACTAGACGGGTATTCTGTCTGCCAGGAGCCGACTTTACAAATGTGTCCGTCACTTGATGAGCCGAGCGCAACGAGGACGTCCGGGTTCGACAGATTTGTGGGCCCGAGATCGATACACGTAAAGGCAGTGTCAATGGGGCTCGGCCATTTGTCGGACTCTATTGTGCGTATGTTGTCCGGTCCAGTCTCAATATATAATACCAGCCCGTCCTCTCGAGCAATGTAGAAGCACTCGTACATGTACTCGGGATTTCGAAAGGCCTTTTGCGACTGCACCCAGCGGGGTGCAAGCCTTCCACTGCCGGGCAGGAGGGCAGGGTTTTTAGTGTGCACGCTCGACGTGACGCGCTTGGGCAAGCCAGAGAGGACGTCCTTGTAGGTCGAAATGTGGCCGCCACAGACGAGAAGAAACTCGGAATTGCGCTGCAAAGGGATGAGCAATGAGGGATCTCGATCGTCTGGAGAGATTAGCGAAGACGGCCAATCAGTGTGCTGCACACACCCCGTTCAATAGACGCCCTCTCCAACCGGGCCGTGACGGTGCTCAGATCATAGCGTGAATCCCAGTCAAAGCAAGTGAGCTTGGTTTGGCCAAGATGCACAAGCACCAGGAGCAATACAACGTGATGCTCATCTGCCTGGCCATGTCCTGACGACAAAAACTCCATGTGCATGATGGCTCCTTGGATGGCGATGATGCGTTCCTGCTCAATGGGCGAGGCACTCAGTCCAGCACTAGTCTCTTCTCTCCACTCATCCATTGACTTGGTCTTGTAGAGAACAAGGCGTCCTTCATGGGCGCCGACGGCAATGGCGCGACACAGCGGATCGACAGCAACATGCGGACCTGGTATCTCGTAGCGAACGGATGCGGCTGGCAGTCGAGTCGTCCTCGTGCGGAACCTGACACTCCCTGTACGGGTGGTTTCCGCCCACAGAAACATTAGAGTCCTCGAGGTGAGTGTCAGCAAGACCAGCTCGTGGGGCAGTTCGTCGGCGCCGTCGCTCATGTAGGATCGCCTCTGGGCATTAACAGCGCGTCGCTCGTATAATTTGCCATGTTCCGCATTCACCTCGGTCTTTCGAGGTATCCTAAATACTCTTGCAGAGAGAATGTGGCCGTTAAAGTCGGACTTTGTGGCCACATGGCGGAGATGGCCGTAGGCGCAGACCTCTTTGAGATGGACCGAGTCTTCAGTCAGAAAAAGGACGTCATTTTGATTCTTCTGGCGGATATTTGCAGAGAGCATGAGCTTGACGAGGGGGGTGGAGAAGACTGTCCGCGTGAGGATGCCCATCTGCGGGACTTGGTGGTGGTGGTGCCGCGACTCTGGCTCTTGCATGTCGACGTCCGACTCCTGCTGAGCCCGCGCCATGACCTGGTAGGCATCGACAGTCCGCGAGACCCACTCGCCGTTCTCCAGCACCTGATGCTGGATCTGATTCTCCATGGCTGCGCGCGGTCAAGTGTGGTACAAGAAGGAAAAGGCCACCCAATCAGGAACTCGGTCGGCCGTGACGAGCGAGAGGAGGCCCGTGCACGCCTGGCGCGTGAAGCGCGGACGAGGCAACTATGGTAGCAGCGAGGAAAGCAAAGGATAGAGAGAAGAAGAAAGTGAGAAAGGCTGCATGTTGCGGCCTGGCGTACAGGCAAGGCTGGGGCGGCAAGCGTCTAATCGGGTCAGGTAACGACTTGGGTGCACGGCAAGATGGTGGTGGTACAGTCGCATTCGACTGCAGGTCGGCTATGTAATCAACAAAGTCAATGGCCAGGACATGCAGGATGGGCAAATGGCGTGGGTGAGTTGATGGGGAACTCGAATGGAGCCCTGCCGGTCGGGATGGTCCCTGGAGGAGCTGCACCAGGAACGTGGAGGGAATCGCTTGAGTAGCACAGCTTGCGATGGGGGCTATCAGGTGCACGTTGGCACCTTCGATTGGCGGCCGCTTTTAGACATTGGAGGGGAGTGTGCCAGGTGAGGGCCGAGGTAGCGAGTACGGTGACTCGTCCTGTCGGTGAGGGCGAGGGTGACTTGCATGGGCGAACAGGAGATCCAGGTTGCCGGGCGCGGCTGGCGTACAGAGAGGCGCCGGGTCGGTGGCGGCGGGCGACGTGTCGATTCTCGGTCAGGTGGAGGATGGTTGGAGGGTGGGAGAGGCGCGCAGTCACGCCGGCGTGTGAGTGTTTTAGTGTTGAATTCAGTGTTTTAGCCAGGGAAGTCGCGACGGCACGCGGATGCGCGACGGCGGCCAACTGCGACGCGTTGATAACTCACTCTCCCAACCAGTTCCAGTGCATCCACCCAGCCCACCCACCCATCCACCGGCACCCTCCCGCCCCGATGCCGCTCACCTGCGTCCATGGCCTCCCGCACCTCGTCCCGCTCTCTGAGCTCTGCTAGCCTGGGAGCGTCGCGCGACAGACTCCCCACGCCCGCTCCCCCAGACCCCTTCGCGGCCGAAAAGGAGCAAAAGACGTCGCAGATCACGGCTGCCTGCGACGCTCGTGACCTCGCCACAGTGGTGGAGCTGGCCGCCAGCGCCCACGGCCTGGTCAGCGATCATCTGCGTCGCACAGCTTGTACGTCCCCTGCCCTGCCGGCCTATCCTAACCCTCGAGTATGCTGACCCCGCTCAGGGCCTCTGCTGCTGGGCTGCGACGAGCCTCTGCCCTCGGACTCGTGGAAGGAGCTGCCAGCTCATCGCGACGAAGGCCAGGTCGCCCTCGACGTCAACCGCGCCTTTGTATACTACCCGATTGAGTCGGACAGGCAGCTCGACGCCCGCAAGGAAGAGCTCTCCAGCGTCATCGTCGAGGTCCTTCGCCGCCATCCTACACTGAACTACTTTCAGGGCTACCATGACATTGTCCAAGTATTCCTCCTCGCCCTTGGTGCACACAATGCCCCCCCTGCCGTCGCGCGCCTGAGTCTGCTCCGCATCCGCGACTTTATGCTCCCCTCGCTCGACCCTGCCATCTCGCACCTCTATCTGCTCCCGCCGATTATCCAATCCGCCGACCCCTCGCTTCACAGCCACCTGCCTATGGTGCAGCCATTCTTTGCCCTGGGCGCTACAATCACCCTATTTGCACATGTGGTGCAGGAGTATGGAGACATTGCGAGGCTGTTTGACTTTTTCCTCGCCAGTGACGCAGTGATACCCGTCTACTTTTTCGCAGCAGTCATCATCTCGCGGCGGGACGAGCTTCTCGACATTGAAAAGGACGACGTGGACATTTTCCATGCCGTTCTCGGCAAGCTCCCCCAGCCCTTTGACCTCGAGCTGTTGGTCCAGCAGACCAGGCAGATGTATGCGCGACATCCCCCGTCATCTCTGAAAGGATGGGCGTGGTGGAGTGTGTCTTCGCTGAGCGTTCTCAAGGCCACCAGGACACCCTTCGATGTCGCCAAGACGACGTTGCCAGAAGGCGAGGCCCTGTTCCAGAAACAGGCCATCGAAATGCAGAGGAAGCAAGCGATGCAGAGCGCAGTGAAACGCGCCAAGCATGTCCGTGCTCAGCTATGGCACTACCGGCGATCAGGCCTCTACGGCCTTGCCATCATGGTCGGCGTTTACGCCCTCTGGATTGGCAGAAACGGCGGTATGATTCCACGATTCATGAACATTAGAACTTTGGGCGACTCATTCAGGAGGGTTCTCGCCATCTTCGTGTAGCGCTGGAGAGGGAGAAGCCGCACCTGAATTGCATAACGCAGGTACGACGTTTCCGAACTCACGATGCAGGCAGCGTTATCTCTGGGCTTGTGCAACAGGATATGGCGTCTCGGTTGGTAGAGAATAAGCCAGGAAAAGTTATCATCGAGCTCTTGAGGGGCATGACTGGATACAAAAATACGTAAGGTTTGAACATTGCAGTTTCTCGAAAAGTTATACCGTCGAAGCTCTTGAAGGGCATGCTGTATAGGGAAAACACATCAGGTTTGAACATGTCAGAATCCCGCCCTCGAACTTAAAAGGAAAAGTTCGTCATCGAAGCTCGTAAAGGGCATGACTGGATAGGAAAATACGCCAGGTTTAAACATTCGGCCGTCTCTCGCCTTTGAACCTGGAAAAGGAAAAGCTTATCATCGAAGCTCTTGAAGGGGCATAACTGGATAGAAAAAATACACCAGGTCTGAATATCACAGCTTCTCCCTTGAATTCGAACATGTTTCGCCACCTCCCTATTCCCCTAATCGAAGCGTCGAAATGGATCCTCGAAATCCAGATTTCTGCGAAGCCCTCTGTCCCCTCTTTTCCTCTCCCCCTCTCCCCTACCCCCCTCTTTCCCTGGACTCGAAGCTCCCCCCAAAGCCTCAATAACATCCCTCAACATCCGCACCTCGCCCTCCCTGCTCTCCGCCTCCGCCCTCAATCCCTCTACTTCCCTAGCCACCACATTCCTCTCGTCTATGCATTGCTGCGCAAGGCGTTGCAGGAAGCGCTGGTATTCTTCGTATTAGGAGATGACGGAGAGGAGGAGGTGTTTTGTGGTTATGAGGTGGCGGGATGCGGTGTGAAGGAGTGTGGAGGTGGGGAGATGGTGCTTTGCGTCGGTGATCGCGGAGAGGGCGGCGTCGAGTTCGGTGCGGAAGGGTTCGGTGCGGAAGGGTTCGGTGCGGTGGGCGAGAAGGGTCGGGGTGGGGGTAAGGAGGGGGGAGGTGCAGTTTGGACAGAGAGGTGGGGGTTTGGAGAAGGGGGATTTCATGGTGTGCGTGAGGCTTGGTTTTGGGGGGGTTGAAGAGGTAGCTTGTTTTGGGGAGGGGAGGGGGAATGGGGGTTGGGAAATGGATTGGAGTGTCGAGTTGGAGTAGGGGGTCGTGAATGAGTCTATGCACACTCATGGATTGAGTTTCACAATGGCTTATCGCTTGACTCTAAGACTCTGGGGTTTACTCATGTATTCCATTCCCGCATGTGAGTATACGGTGCTCAACAGAAGAGTGTGTGTAGCTAAGACAATGTTTCAGCATCCTTACTCAACGTTCAAACCGGGTTCCCATGTTGCAAGGCCAGAATTGTTGAAGAGAAAGCGTGGAAAAAAAAGCAGTTCATCCCTCCTTTTCCATCTCATCCAAGGCCTTCTGCGCCTGAGATAGATACTCAAATGCTATCTCTTCACTGTTCAGGCCTCTGGCATATTCTGCAGCATCGGCCAAGTAAGCGGCCCGCTTTACAAGTCTTTCCTTCCGCTTTACGTCGTCCTGATCCCTTTCGACCTGCTCAGTGGCAAGAGCAATGTTCTGAACGACGTCATCATATTTTTCTGAATATGCGCTCCTTGTTTCAGTTGTTTTCGGGTCTTCTTCGGAGTTTATTGGGTTTGTGCGACAGATGTTGGAAAAGGTGAAGGTGCATTCAATGTTGGTTGGAACGGCGAGCAGTGCGTCAAAGCTAGCTTTATAGCAGATGCCATCGCTAGTTTCTTCTACATGTAAACGCGCTCTCGTCGACAACATGTAGCACTATGAACGAAATGCAGTAGACGACAGTCGACTTGTTGACGTGGCGGGTGGGGGAGCGAGCGGTGATTTTTGGCCGAAGCAGGCTGAGTTCGTTTGCTACAATAGCAAGTACAATAGCAAGTTCAATAGCAAGTTCAACAGCAAGTTCAATAGCAAATTCAATAGCAAATTTACAATAGCAAACCTCACCACGCCTCACATGTCCCACTCACATCTCGCGCCCACATCTCACACTCATATCTTACACCCACATCCCACACACACCCCACACACATCCCACACCGCCAGCCCATTCGCTCTCCAAGACGAAGATCATGGCGCGAGAGTACAACTTGAGGAGCAAGCCAAAGACCACGGCGCAAGAGAACAGGCTCAGGCAACGACGCGAGAAAGAAGTACCCAAAGAGAAGCCAAAAGCACGCTCAAGTCCTCGCTCCAGACCCGTCGACATTGTGGCAAAAGTTTTCGACAAAGGTTCCGACCAAGCAAAGTTGTGCGCATCCTAACAACGTCTTCGAGGTTTGCACATGTGTTGACCTGCGCAGGTGGGCGCTCAATGCAACCGAGTCACCCCTTCTCCGGTTGCCGGCTGAGCTTCGATTGGCCATCTACGAACTTGTCCTGGGCGGTCCAAACACAATCCTTATAACGCACAACACGGAGGGAAAGTACACGAGTCGCGTATGGGGACCTTCGAATCCATTTCGCCTAGAAATCTCCAGACCCGGCGGATACGGCCCAGCATACATCGATGTGTCCGATGTCCAAAAGGGCTTCACACTTTTGAATGGAGTGTGTCGACAGCTGTACCATGAAACGGCCGTCCTGCCGTATCAGCTCAACATATGGATGAAGAGCCGACCATTCATCCATTCCCCCGCATACGGCATGCTCGAGGCTTATACGATGGCTGAAAAACGGCTGCCCTTGCCGCAGAGGCGTGCCATCAACGTCCTGCTTCACATGGATTACTTCATCGACATGCCGTCGACCACACCGCGCATGTCGTCAATGCGACATTTCCCTGCATCAAATCGAAGCCTCCTCAAGCACTTGGGTGGTGTGCGATATTTCATTCGCAGCAACGAATACTACCCCGATGCTAGACGCAACGCACTGGGGCGTGGTTTTCGGATCAACAAGGTCGCATACGGGAAACGAGGTCACAGGGAGATTGTGGTAGGCCTCAAAGATCGATCCTATGGAGATTGTTTGAATGATTGCACGACCTGGATCTCTTCTTGCAACGCACTCGAAAAACGAGGCACTGAAAAGATGAGGCACTCGAAAGATAAAGCATTCGAAAGATAAGCCATTCGAAAGACGAGGCACTCGAAGGATGAGGCACTCGAAAGATGATTTGAAATCACACAGTCTTGGTCATCTCTCAGCGGTGTAACGGGATCATTGGAGTTATGCTTCAAAGTTTAAAGGGCTTCATCGAACAACACGCACAGGGAAAAACGTATCATGGTATATGAGGAGTTTTAATCCCGCCGCTTATCTCATTAAAGATACGCAACCGTCAGTATAGTTAGGCAGACAACAAAACTCACAAATCCTTCAACCCAAACCCACCACATCTCATGACGCGTGCACATCTCCCTCTCCCATCTCACCCCTAGCCTCAAACCCTCTTGCCTCGATCCCCATCCCACCCTAACGCGCCCCATGATCCACCACCTCCAAATTATTTCTACGCACCATTAGCCCACACACTCCCACACTACCACCTGTCCCATCAACTCACCCCACCGGATCAATCACAAACGCCGCATAATACCCCTCATGATACATCTCCCTGATCCCCGGCCCCCCATTCCCCTTCGCCCCCGCCTTAACCGCCTCCTCATAAAACCGATCCACCTCCCCCCTCTCCTTTGCTCGGAACGCGAAATGACATGCCGATGTAGCACCTTCTTCGCCCGTGGCGCCGATCCAGAATTTCGCGTCTTGCGCCGAGGTGCCAAAGCCGGCGGCTTGGTTGGGGAAGTCGAGTTGCTTTGTGTAGCCGAGGGGAGCGAGGGCGGCGGTGTAGAAGGTTAGGGTGCGGGTATAGAGGGAGGGGGGGACTTTGAGGAGGATGTGGTCGATCATCTCGAATCAATTTGGGGCAAGGCACGGATCTTGAATTGGGGGCTTTTTCTTCTCTATAATTGGATGTTTGGAAATGATTAGAGTGGAAGTATAATATAAGTTAGAGGTTTTTGAATAAAGAAGTCGCAGCGCCTTTTATACAGAGGATATTTCAGCTGAGAGGGCTGACGCAAAGCGGGGCTTGCGCTACCTACAAAACCCCGCCTTGGAGCGGAATGAAGTAAGTGGCCGCGATGATAATGCAGATCCGTGGGTATGCGGGTGCGCGGCCAGTTATTTCGCGCCGCGGGGAAGACATGCGGGGCGCGTTATCACGTGTTTTCGTGAGTCATCTTTCGCTGCCGTGTCAGCAGCGCCGGGGGGGGGGGGGGGGGGGGGGGGGGGGGGGGGGGCGGGATGCGCTGGGGGATTTGAGAGAACGGGTGCAGATATGACGCTGCTGTCATGCGTGCATGGTAATGGTATTGACGATCGAGCGGTGTGGAATGGAGACGGATGATGCAGTTGGAATTGTCGAGTTCGACGTGTCTGACGGCGAAATTTTACTGCTGGTAAGCACTACAGTGTACGAAGAAGTATCTGACCGCGTCAACGCAGGCAGGATTGCAATCTGGGAGATTAGACGAGGTGGTCGAGAAGTAAGTCGGAAGCCTTGTCTTTCCGGCCGAGGCTGACACCACCGCATCGATTGGCACGCAGTGAGAACAGAATCCAACATTGAAGGGCATGTATCATTGCCTCATGAAACTTCGTTATTTGTTCTTTACAACAGACACTATGTCGAGAGAATCGAAATATGTATATAGCTCAGGCATCGTTTATGCGACACCGGCATACACCCTCCCAACCGGCGACAAGCCATTCGAGTCATCCGTAATCATAAAGCCCGGCGCCGCATAGTGGTATGCGTACCTTTCGATCCAGTCCTTGCTGTCCAGCCACGGCAGCACCTCTGCCAGAAACTTTGCCTGCGCAGCCTGGTCGCCCTTGGCGCCAAACTCGGTGAGCCAGACCTTGCGGTGGCCACCCGCCTCGTAAAAGTCCTCGAGGTGCTTGTAGAAATAGGCAGTGTTTTCAGGAGCGTCGTACCAGTGGGCGACGACAAAGTCAATCTGGCATGTGTCGCAGTGCTCGAGAAACTTTTTGAGATAGGGGATGCCCATTGCCGTGTTGTTCTCGGATAGCTCGCCGTTGGTGACGGCGGGTGCGCCAAATTTGACGTGGGGGTACTTGGATGTGAGAGGCTCGATCCATTTCTTGTGGTCTTGAGCAGTCTGTTCGGAGTCTTGCATGCAGGCACCTCCTCCGCTAATAGTGCGTAAGCAACATGATCCGATTCGGGTCGTACAAGGAGACGGGTCCAGACTTACCCACACTGGTCCGGCTCATTGAAGCTAAACACATGTCGAGCGCCGTTCCTAATGGCGACATCGACGTTGGCTTCCCAGTCTACGGTTCCGCCTTGGTTGTCGTGCAGCATGGGCAGAAAGGGAAGGTTGATAGCATCGTCGCATCCGTGCTGGCAATTGCTGCCCCAGTTGTACATCCACGAAAACATGTCCTTTTGCGCCTGGAACACCTTCGTCATTGGGTTGGCATACCACTCAAAGGAGAGTCCGCGCTTCGTCTTGGGGGCGCGCTGCGCAATGGGTGTCGCAGCCGCGAAGAGGGAGAGACTCAAGACAAGCAGGGTAAGGATTGGTCGCGACATCTTCGCAAAAAGTCCGCAGAACAAGGAATGAATGATCTGACTGGAACAAGCTATGCTACCTCACAGTAAACTTCTTCATCTGACAGCGAAAGCCGGCTCTTCAAGTACTCTCATCTCGTGCATGCTTCGTACTTCGCTCGTGGTAAGTGGGGAGCCTTGTCAGCGATGCCAGGCGCGCTAGGTGGGATCGTGCTTGTGCGCCAGGCAAGATTCGGGAAACATTGTCCTATTCTTATTCGTACGCTGGGTGGTGGGGGGCTAGTCAGGTACCTCCCGGAGTTCGGTGATGTGTTGTTGTTTTGAAATGCTGACTGTGGCGTAAGACAGCGAGTGAGAGCTGACAGGAACCGAGCCTACAGAAATGGGCAAAAGGTTTGGCTTGAGGGCCACGTCAGAGCCTTTTTTCTGCTCCAAAAACAATTTGGTGTTGTTTGCTTCCTATTCGCTAGATCGGGAAATTGTTCACGGGCGCGGGAATTCCCACTCCGGCGATGTCTTTTCGGCATGTTGATTGAGCCCACCAACATTTACGCCTGGTGAGTTTTTGTGCTTCGCGAAGCCACAATGTCGCCCGACACTGCGCGGAATACGTGCTCCGCTCGAATTCTGATTGGCAGCCTAGAAGCACATCTGGGGAGGTGTGGGCACAGCCTGTTCTTTGATTGGAGGCCAAGAGAAAAGGAAGAAAAGAACGCCATTCGGTACTTCTGCGGAAACCGCACTTTGGGGGCTACCGAGAGGCTGAGGCTGCGAAGATGACTTGGGAACGGCTAACTAAGACAATGCTTTGGCCGGGCGTTCAGTTGTTGGTGTCAATGCTCAACCGAATTTCCCCAAATCTAGCTCTTGTGCTCGAGGGTCATACGAGAGATGCCGGGTCGATGGATCGAGAAAGGGCGCGGAGCCAACACGAGGAAACCCAAGACTTGCGGAGAAAGAGAAGAGAAATCGGCTGAGCTGGCCTGGGATGACAAGACGCAGATGGGGGCCTGTCCCCGGCTAAGCCGCAGTTTGGGGTCCAGGCAGCGTGTGGTGTCACAATTTGATGATGCCGCGTGAAGTGACCCCAGCATTGAAGCCTACAAAGAGAGTAGCGAAAAGTCGCATTACCTTCAAAGTCCCCGGTGTGGGATGCGGACGAATTCTTCCCTCAGTACCTTGTCTTATAAGGAGGAAAAGAGACGAGAAGGATGGAAGCGAGCTCGCGCAGTTTGTCCGGATCCGGTTCGAATGACGTCACATCTCCAGCAGACAACCAGCGAGCAATTTCGCGCTGCCTCTTCTGGGCTCAACTCTGCGACGCTATACACTTTGTCCTAGAAAACATGTTGATTGTAGACCAGATCATGACAAATGCCTCTTCAATTCAAGGGGTTTGTAGGATTAGGAGCCTTGGCCTGGCTGCAACGCGAGCATCTTCTCTGGTATAAAATGTTGCTGCAGCGAACAAATCACAGTCTCATCCAGACAGCTTCAGCATCATTTCGTTGACTATGCAGCATGTATTGTACGCCTTGGTCACATTGGCATGTGCTGCTGCAAGCGCAAGCACCCCCACGCCCGAAGCTGCATGTGAATACAGGCACCTCACCCAACGTACAGATCATTTCGGGAAGCACAACGGGTCTTTCCAGCAGAGGTTCTCCATCATAGATGACTACTTCAAACCTGGGGGGCCAATTCTTCTTTTCCAAGGCGAAGAAACAGATCTACTGGACTGCGCAGTGAGTACATTCGTCTTCCTAGAATCACTTTTTGATGGCAGCCTAGAACGACACCATCCTGTATGAATGGGCGCAGGAGCTTGGCGGATTGGCCGTCAGCCTTGAACACCGGTACTTTGGTCCTAGCAAGCCTTTTGGAAATGCATCCACCACAAATGCGAACTTCAAGTTCCTCACGCTGGATAACGTCATGGCCGACGCCGTCGAGTTCATCGCCCAGCTGAGAGCAAACATGTCAGACGCGAAAGATAGCAAAGTTGTCGTCGCAAGTGGTGAGTAGCTCAAGGGAAGAGCCACTTGACTCGACTTACACGACGGCAGGCTCATACGGGGGCTTTCTTACTGGCGCTTTTCGCTTGAACCACCCAGATACATTCGATGTCGCCGTCGCTTCGGCTGGTCCTGCAATGGGCTTTGGAGATGCTTCTGATCCAGAATCATACAATTGGTACAACTGGGTAAGCCATCGAGACCACTGACACGTTGCCCACTGACAAAACCAGCTCAACCGTCTGTACCTTGATCACTCACTTGAAGCATCTTTGAAGATCAAGGATGCCTTTTCGGTCCTACTTGAGAGGCTCGTGACCAGTAAGTTCACATTACCCTTTGTTTGTTTGTCGCTGATGGTAGCAGACGACACCTCCACCTTGCAGCAAGAGCTCGATTTGTGCACTCCAGTCGCGCCGGGAAACATGACTCAAGCAGCGCTCCTTGAGGTGCTCTTGGGGCAAGTATTTTCCATGGCTCCCGAGTTCAACTATCCCTATGCGAATCCTGGGCGCACTCCAATTGCGACTCCGTTTTTCAAGATTCTCGACATTGCGCTGAACCAGTCCGATCCGATGAAGCTATTGTTAGAAGCGAACCGGATGTGGTACACACCCGCAGGCGCCACCTGTCTCGACTTTGAGCATCCCACGGAATTCGTCAGGACATTCGGCGTCCCGCTGATCAATTACGAAGTTTGGGGATATATTACTTGTGAGCACGTCAGTTGCCAATTGCGATGCTGAATGTGAGTAACCTTTGAACTAGGTACCTATGTCCCCATCACGACAACCGGTTTCACGGCAAATGGCACAATCTTCCCCACCCGAACGCTCGACATGGCCCTCCAAGCGGCTGCCTGCGAAGCCCAGTACGGTGCATTAATGCTCAGCAAAGCAGAGATGGAAACTCGGTATCATTTCTCGCCCGAAGAGATCCAAAAGTCGACGCACATCATCTGGAGCAAAGGTGAGTATGATCCTACTTCGGGTGTGGAACCGCTCGCTCTGCCGCTCGTGGCCGATCGACATGCTAGCCGGACCTTGTACGCCATGGATGTCGCGCATAGAGAGGATTTGTTCAGGTCGCATGAAAACGACAGGGAGAGCACAAAGAGGTTGAGGAAGCAGGAATTGGAAATTATCAAGAGCTGGTTGAGTGATGATATTTAAGATATCATACACCCAACTGGCTTTGCATTTACATGTACAATCTTAGTGCCCTTCGCCGTCAAATATAGAAAGAACTAGATTCTGTTGAGCCTAGCGTTGGGGGCCTCGGACTGTTCTATTATGGGATCCCTCAGTGCAGTACCGACACTGACCATCACACTTGGCAGGCTTCATCTAGCAGTACCACCACTCACTCGTCTTTATTTCACAACTACCATGTCCTCGCCAGCAGTCCCAGATTACTCCGCCGTCGTCTCTGCAACCGGCTTCCTGCGTCCCCGCGCCTCGCGCTCGACAGAATTATTCCACGACCACCTCAGCACATCTCGCAGACTTCTCGTCTTGATCGGCGCAGGCCTCTCCGCAGCGTCTGGCCTCCCTACTTTTCGTGGCCAAGGCGGCTTGTGGAGAAAACACGACGCAAAACAACTCTCCACTCCCGCGGCTTTCGAAGACGACCCAGCGCTCGTTTGGACATTCTACCTCGAGAGAATCCGTGCTGCAAAGGACGCGAAGCCGAATGCAGGGCATTTGGCGCTGGTGGAGCTCGCGGAGAAGAGAGAAGGGTGTCTGACGATTAGTATGAATATCGACGGGCTGAGCGAACGAGCGCGACATGCCGCTTCTCAGATTCACTTCCTGCACGGTAGTCTTTTCGACGTGAAATGCAACAAGTGCGATTTGTTGTTGAGGGATGCCGAAGCTGATACAGCGCTCCAACCACTCCTCGTTCAGCCTCCAGAATCGCCGCTTCAGCAATCCAACATCCCGCACTGTCCGAAATGCCACGTGGGCCTACTTCGCCCGGGAGTCGTGTGGTTCACAGAGCCCATTCCATCCGGCATGTTACGCAGTATTCACGCCTGGATTGAAGCGGACCCCGTCATCGACACGATGCTGGTTGTTGGTACCAGCGCCGAAGTGTATCCGGCCACTGCTTACATTGAAGGCGCGAGGAAGAGGGGCGCAAGGGTGGCTGCGGTCAATATCGAGCAAGAAGATCCAGCGCTGTTGGGATTGGAAGAACAGGATTGGTATTTCCAGGGTGATGCTGCAGAGCTGGTGCCACAGCTACTGGAGCCGGTTATTGGACGGGGTGCTTCTGTTGAGTGAAGTTGCGTGCTTTGGTGTACTCCACTTGGTAAAGTTGAACTTGAGATTTTCATATTCTGGGAGAAATATGTTTGAAAATACAAGTAGCCCCTTCAATATCTCTCATACCACGCCACTGAAGACAGCTATCTCTCATCATCTCTAGCGTCCCCCCAACCCACGCTCAACCTAACCATTCCCCACCCATTCACGAATGCGTTTGTTTCATCCTATTATCCACATGCCTCGCCCAAGCCACCAGATTCGGGTACGGCACATCTCGTTCCCTTGGCCAGAGATTGCGAGGATACTCTTGGTAGACCCAGAGCATATCTTCTTCGTCGTAGTCTGCCACTAGCGCATCCCACTCCCACGGGTAGACTTTGCCGGGCGCGTCTTCGGCTCGTTGATAGAGATCTTTTATGGCCTTTTTGCGCCGTTCGCGGAGGGTGAGGGGGGCTTGGGGAGAGGAGGGCTTGGCGGCTGTAGATGGGGGGAGGGGGCTGGGGTTGGTGGTGTGGTGGGATGCGTCACTGCTAGTGGTGGGACCCTTGGCGGTGGTATTTTCGGTTGTGGAAGACTTGTCCATTGTGTATTTAGGTTAAATAGGAGAGTATGTTTATTTGGGGCTTAGAGACTCTGGAGAGTCTTATATTGCTGATGGATGCGCTACGCGTGCGTAGCGTGAGGTATTCGAAAACGCAAACATGGCTCCTGTGAAGCTCTGATGTGGCTCTCAAATTACCGCACTGAATTCTGTTTGCTCATAACATTGCCATAATACCCTAACTTCCAATTCAAAGCTTCTCTGAAACTTTAAAGGATATTCCACATGCTTTTTGTTCGTTAAATGATGCCTGCACACATCTTGCCTAATTTGGTAGACTAGCGTCCTTTCACTTCACCGGAAAACAGGGTTGCATCTGCATGCATATACTACCAGACTTTTAGTTTGCCAATTTATTGGTCAGGCCTCCCTTTGGCCAGCCCTACATAAGCCTCGCGATGGCTAGAGGCGACCGCTTGTTCCACCCACTTTTACAGCGCGCTTATTCTAATCACTATCTTGATCTTAAAGTCGAATACCTTCGTTACCGGCCCACCATGACCTCCCAATCTCATGAAGAATCCGAAAGCATGCGATACGAAGCCCAAAATCAGGATCCCAATACCAACGCAAAATCGAAATCGAAATCAGAATCAAAAGCTAATTCGATTCTCGGCGGAATCGCTTCGATCATATGTTTCCCTTGCGGCTTCTGCGCTATCGCATGCATGTGCTGTTGTTTTGGCGACCAAGGCTGTCCGGACAGCCCGTTCTGCAATGACTGTGTGCCGAATTCAGTCCAAGAATGGGTGAGAAAGCAGATGAAAAAGAGGCAGGAGAAGAAGAATGCAGCGTGAAGGAGGTTTCATTATGGTGTGGCGCTCTGCACCCCGGCGACAACGGAAGCATGCATGCGACGCTTGCAACATCCCACCTCCTCTACAACCCCGACCACTGGCCAACAGCTCTGTTTCTCCATCTCAGTACGCGACTCTCCATAGCTTCGCTTTACGTCAACACAATTTATTGATATCACAGCTACGTCAGTGCACAATTGGCGAAGATTTCGCGTGCTGCACGTCGCCTTTTGGCCCCCACGGCAATTGCTGGATGCATGATGACGTCGACAGGCAGCATGTTCTGCATATGCATTGCGCATGCCAACTACGCTGAACACGATAATTTCGTGTTAAAGTAGTCGCGCGGTCTTTCACAGCGTGTTTCCTTCATTTACAAACATTCCCAGTATCTTCAAGCATGAGCTCATTTGGAGAAGGCCAGCGAAGGCGCAACAGACCGCACAACCAGTACGCCACCAGGATCGGAAGAATAAGCTGCCTAGTCAACCATGTCAAAATAATACATGACTTTCCATCTCAACGCAAGGTTAAGTTGCCCATGGGTGTATCGTGATTCCGCTTATGTCATACGTTTCCGAATCTGGACCTTGCACCCGCTCTCTCCAAGCCAACATTGAAACATCAATCAACGAACACGCACCCCACCAGCCATATGTGATTGATGTTGGGAAGATTGTCGAAATTTTTGCAGAAAATCACCATGTTGATCAGATGCACCCGCTGTTGGAACGTTTTAAGCAGGAGAACCATGTCAACCCAAGACGTCCACTCTTCTCGACCAGTCTCACGATCTCCACTTCCTGGTAAATTATCTCATGCCGAAACAGTCGATCATGTTGCTCATTCAATCAGATCTAAAGTATAGCGATGATCTCTTCAATTACACTCGAGGTCGCTTCGTTTGTGATGAAGGATATGAGATATCACAGCGTCGAGTCCGCTTCAATGTCAACGAGCTAGCTCGTTGCGCCGCCGAAACTATCGGAGCAAAATTATGCGTCAACATTAAAAAGTACCCTGATGGGATGTACAACAAGAGTATGCTTCTCACCATGGATAATGGCTCTCAAGTTGTAGCCAAAGTTCCAAATCCAAATGCCGGCATACCTCATTTTACTACTGCAAACGAAGTCGCGACAATGGACTTCGTACGTTTCATCTCTGGAGTAATTGCGTCCAGGTACTTAACTGACATACTACAATCGCGGAATGTCCTCGGAACTCCTGTTCCCAGAGTCTTCGCTTGGAGTTCCAAGGTCCAAGAGAATCCCGTTGGCGCAGAATATATTATCATGGAGAAGATTGCAGAAATCGAGCTAGAACGTGTTTGGCCAAGTATGAATATCAAAGACAGACTTGCTCTTTTCAAGACCATTGCTGGCTTCCAGAAAGCCTGGACCTCAGTTTCCTTTAAGAAGTTTGGGGGTCTATATTGCGCCAAGGATCTAGAAGAATCAGCCAGTAATGAGCCGCTGTACGTTGATGCAAATGGGATTGATATCACAGATGAAAGATTCGTTATTGGCCTGTCTACAGGACGCGAATCGATTGACAACGGGAGAGCGACTATCGACTTTGACAGAGGACCATGTAAGATTCCATCTTTAAAAGAAGCTCTTTTGACTAACAAGTACAAGGGCACTCTTTGGAGGGATGCCACAGCGCAATTGGCATGGCGACTTGCATGTTGCTAACATCTTCGTGAATCCATCAGAACCTACCGAAGTTGTGGGCCTTATAGATTGGCAATCTACCGAAATATCCCCACTCTACTTCCATGCCCGCCAACCCCAGATCCTCGACTATGATAGCCCGCCTGTCTCGGGTCTCGAGCGGCCACAGCTACCAAAAGATGTAGAAAAGCTTGAGGCAAGCGCAAAGCAGCATGCAGAGACTTTGTATTTACAGCAGTCCCTCTGCTCTTTATACAACACTCTGACTCACCGTCGAAACCCACGACTCTACGCTGCGCTTGGGTTCCAGCAAACAACGAGCTTCCTACTTCTACTCCTGCCTCGTGACCTCCTCATCGATGGCGAGGTATCTTACCTACTGCAAGTGGCCGAGTTAGAGGCAACATGGAACAGTCTTCCTGAGGCTAAAGGCTCGACTTATCCATTCTCCTTTTCACCGAAAGAAGTGGAAGAAATTGAGGCCGAGGTTGAAGGCATGTTCCGCGGTATGGAAGCGATGCGTTTAATTGGGGAGAATATGGGGGAATTGTTTCCAGAGCAAGGGATAGTTACGCCGGACCAGTACGAAGAGACTCTGGGAGCGTTGGCGCAGATGAAGGAGCAGGTCATTGAGAAATTTGCTAGTACTGAGGAGGAGAGAAAGATTTGGCAGAGGGTGTGGCCGTTTGGAAATTGAGAGTTTGCTTGGATGCTGGGATATGGTGATGGAAGGTCATTATCAGCGAGATATTTTGCAAATGTAATAATCCACGCCATTTACACTCAATGCTCGCTATAGTTCCATGAAATACTCTACCAAAATAATATTTACCTACTGGAAATGATGTTAAACCAGCTTGTATGTCTTCACAAGGCGAGATAACAATTTCTGGGCGCTTTCCAGGCTGAGCTTCGACTGATCTGCTGTCAGACTATCACAGATACGTACGGAGGTTCCTAACTAACTCCTTCGCACCATACGTACTCGATTTAATTAACACTTCAAATAGAGGAAAGAAGTAAGAGGTCTGTGAGAATGAGCGGGTTCCAATGAAGATCAAGAATATGAAACAGCACAATTTGAGAATGCAAGGGCCCCGTTCTGACAAAAATGATCGATGTGGTATCTTGAAAAATCTTACAAAAGAGACAAAGAAAAGGCCGCTATGACAAATTGTCGACCTAGAATCCAAAAGGAATGTCGAGTGAAAAGGCCGCCTCCGTTCTAGAGCCATAAAAGGACCGAAACCCGTAACTCCAAAGCACTGAGCCAGCGCATCATGTCAGACCAACACCATTACCGAGAACCAAGAACCCAAAAACCAAAAGGAAACAAAAGAAAAGGCGGCCCAGTGTCAGTTGTATCCGCCTCGACCAAGCACCAGAACCACATGTATGTTGTCGTCTGCATTCACATTTCGATCGGCGATGTCGCTGTATGTGATACGATATCCGCCGTCTCGCGGATCGCTATCAAACGGTCCTAAGCTCCGTTAGCCACTGCAAATCCAAAGAAGGAGGGGGTCTTACGTTTGGGCGAAGTCATGTATTGCAGCTTCAGCTGTCAGTAGCAAAGTTTGTGACTCAGAAAAGTGTGGATTGTCCAAATGCGGTCTTGTGTGGGCAGTGGTTGGTCTGTGGAAAGTTGTGGCTTCTCTGAATAAGGCAGTTGGTGATATCAGACAGTGGTAGTGAATAGTCTCTGAATGTGTGTAGAATAAGACAATCTACTCGCCAACGGAATATATATCAGTCTAGTGACCGGCTTGGAGGCCGTTTCGCCTCGATGTACGCCAGGCTGAAGCCACATCATGCACCCTTTGGTCCCACGAACTTGTGGCTGTTGCGACCACGCGGTCCGTTCCTTCGTTTAATGCTCCCCCTCCGCATTCCCTAGCCCCATGGTTTGCCCGCCTCTGCAAGCCAATCGATAAGCGCTCCTGTGCGCAGTCGAGCACAGCTGCCTTGAAGGCATGAGACATGGTGTGGGTGCTAGCCACGGGCCTGAGGCTCAGACGTGCGGCACGAAGACGTTGCGTGAAGTTGACAATAATGCCGTGAGTCACGGACGCCGCACAGGTGGGTGATGATGGTGCTGCGCTGTTGCGGCACAGAAGACCTTCACAGCCATGGCGGGGCGGTACGCGGGCTGCGCGTGAAGGGCCGCTGATTGGGCCGTCACGGGAGGCCTATCAGGCAAGGAGGAGACCCGTGACGTCGAGCCGAAAGAGGTTAGACTCTCGCACTCCCTCCGACCTGACATGTCGTCTCAACAACACCTTCACTGTCCAGGGCGCAAAGCACCGCCGGATCCCACAAGGCATCACCATGGTCTGTCCATGACATGCAGGGCTCGTGGGTCATCGCAGCCCGCCGGACTCCGACATTGCAGCGCGACGAGTGCACAGACTGGGCCACGGACGCGCTTCGTCGACAATTGCCCCAGCGACGCCTTGCAGCCTCGTGCACTGCATTTCCAGCACACCTTGCAATATTCCTTGGGAGAAACCGAATCTCACAAGGCGGTTTCCTCTCCTTAAGCCGGCACAGCATGTGACGTGGTGGCTGATGCGGGCGTCGGGCGCTTAAATCCTGGAGCCTGCCATCCGAGAAATCCCTCCGGCCCCATACATGACTGTGAGCCTCTCCTCTGCCGTCGCTCTCTCACCCAAGAGAGAATTCTCGTGGAGATGAATCATGATCTCCATCATCCTAGCTCGAGTGAGGACACCCTAGACGGGGCAGAATTCGTGCCCATGTTCGACGCAACTGCCGGCGCTTTCGCTACTCTCGCGGGACCCTCCCGGGACTCATCACTCGCACTACGGTCGCAACAGTCTGCACCCTCACCTGCATGTGGTAGCGTTTCAGCATCTCCCATGTCGACCGTTGATATGGACCCAAATTCAATAAGACATATTGCCCTCAATCCAGCTTTGGGACCCCAATCTAAACCAACAGCTCTTCCACGCCGCAAGGTGAGCGTGCCATCCAGTCATATATTTTCCATGAGGTTCTGATAATGCTGCATAGCGGCGAGGCGGGCGGACTGCAAACCCAAAGGGTGTGGTGAAGCAGCCGAATGCTCTTCACGACGCCCAGCGGCAGAACACGGCACTGATGCGAAGGCTCAAACCCTGCTCTCGCTGCACTTCTCGACATGCCCGTGTATGGTCCCAGGAGGGCCTAACATTGATACCGACACTGACTGCATCAGTGTGATCCCGACCTGGATGATCCCCTCGGCCCTTGTCTCACTTGCATCCGATCCGAGCAAATCTGCCCTCGTTTTGGCAGGTTGGACAAGTCCAGTGTGGCGGGCGTTCGCCAGCTAGCGCTGCACCAGGACGACTTTTACCGCATTTTCGTCGACGATGCATCCTTTGACCACCCTCGCTACGATGCGATGAAACTTGAAGCCATCAAGCGTGCAATGTCAAAGCGAAACAGCTTCGCCACTTCTGAGAACGCCATTGTATCCTTGATCGTCGACGTCTATGGATCCTCGGATAGTGTTGTCTGGGATGCATTCCGGACCGCTTTCAAGATTGGTTTTAATCCGCTGGTATGCAGACAATCGACGTTTGCTTTTTCCTACTAACCAATAGTAGTGGTCACACGAGACGATTGCTCTTCAACATGCATTGCGGACCTGGGCGCTGCTGCTCTTCGATACCAAAGGAAACCCACCAGAGCTTGCACATGAGCTCCGAGCGCAAGAGGAAATTACTGTATCCGTCTTGGTGGACGAACTCGAACGGCTTGTAAAAAAACGAAATCCCAGAACTAGGTTTGCATTGTATCTCACATTGTTCATATTATGGGAGATAAACAACTTTTATGTCTTGAATCCGCCCCCGTAAGACAAGCCTCCTCTTGTCCATCCGATGACAGATGTTGACTTTTCATCACAGTGAAGAGGCAACCGAGACTGCGTTTGCCGTTTTGCAAAAGACCTTTCTCGCCTTTCGCACACTTGCCAATCCTCCACAGATGCGGGAAGGCGCCGGGCTCGCCGTCGTCAATGCCTGGCGCAACCCCCGAGGAACGTGGAATCTCGAGACGATTTTTGAGAGTGACATTGACACTGCTACATACGCCGGATCCCGAGACGCTGAATTTAACCTCAAGCTCTCGTGTTTCTTTGCACGCGATTGGTGGGCATACGAAGTGTACTGCTCGAATGAACGCGCTCTGAAAGACATCAGAGAGCGATTGTCACAGCACCAAAAGGACGTCAGACTGAAGCGCTTGGTGAAGCGTTTGATGAATGAGCAAAAGTTTCTGCGAATGTACGAGTCGTCGTTGCTGAAGAAATCGGGACAGCAGGTTATTACAGTGGTGCCTCCTTCTCGAATCGAAGAGCTGGATGTTGGCATGAGCTGACAACAAGAAAGAATGCAGGAGCAGAGCGTCACTCTGCCAGCTAGACGGGAAGGGACATGTCAGCGTTTGTTTCTAACCAGGTTTGTCTGGTCCTCTGAGACAAACCATCAACATCTCTACACTCGCACCGACAGACATTGGCAGCCTTACTTTGCTATCGACACTCGCACCGACATACATTGACAGCCTTACTTTGCTATCGACACTCGCACCGACAGACATTGACAGCCTTACTTTGCTACCGCTACAAAGTACGAAACCAGCATCATGGCTAACACTGCAGTAAGTAGAGTCCTCTTGTACTCCACCGAGACACTCATCAAGTCCAGCACCACGGCACGCACAGGGACTCTTACGCCATAACTGACTTCGCAAGAGCCAAATACAAAAAGGAGCTCGCATACCTCTCCGAAAACGAACCAAGAGCTGCTCCATTGGTCATACGTGGCCTCAAATCGGAGCGAGCGGAACTGTCTCGCAAACGCTTCAAACCCTCCAGACGGCACCAGTCGTACAAAAATTTGTCCATCGCGGTCCAAGCCTACTTGGACAAGTCCAAGGCCATCATCGACCCATACGAGAAGTACCACGACTGTCTCTCGCGCCTCACGAACACACGCGAGTTCGTTTCCGAGGAACACGACATAGTTGGCGACCAACTCCGCGCCACCAGAGCGGCGTATGAGAGCGCTAAAACCGACCTCAGACAAGCCGAACAGGACTACCTGAATGCAAAGGCGGATCACAATCAATACAGCCCTGCGCGTATCGTCGGCGGCTCGAGTGCTGCTGCTGCCGCGACCGCTACACAGACTGCGTCAGAGACAAGAGAGAAAGACAAACCGCAACGGCTAACACGAGAGCAAGCACTAGTTCAATCAGTAATGGAAGCAGTATTGGAACCAATGTGCTCAGGAATTGAGCAAGCAGTACGGCACACACTACGGAAATATGATGAGGATGATGAGAGTGATGATGATGAGTATGGTAATAAGGATGATGATCATCTGCCGAAAGGCGGCATTAGGACAGTCTGACGACGTTTAATGTAGATAATGGTTTTTATCTTCACTACTAATGGCGCGGGATTTATGGGTGCGTGACTATGTGGTGTCGGCTTCTCATCCATAAGCCCTACGTGCTCCGTCCGCTACACTCTGCTGGCTTTAAGGTAGTGTGTAGATGCTCTATTATGCTCCATTCACTTCACTATCCTGACTCTAGGGTAGTATGCATATACTCCGTCCGCTATACTATCCAGGCTTCAGGGTAGTGCACACATGCTCTATAAGCAACGGTGAGAAGCGCAAAGCGACAGTCTATCGCAGCATAAATTATTGTAAATTCAGAGAGCTCGTTTCACTTGCATGACATGTGCTAGAGAGGTTTGAAGTCGTGGTTCGTTAACCCAAGCATTGGGATGGGTATGACCTGCTTGCGGGGACTACCGCTGATGGTCCCAATCCCTCCTCCTCATCGTACTATACATGCACCTTTCATATCCGAGACATATCCCTCATCCACCCCCTCACTTCTTCTCTTCACCTCCATTCTTCTTCGCAGCCATCTCCTCCAACCACCCCTCAATCTCCTCCGCCGTGCAAACCTTCTTCACACCCGATCCAACCACCTCCTCTCCCTCCTCAACCCCAGCCTCCTCAACCCCAGCCTCCTCAACCCCAGCCTCCTCAACCCCAGC